>JAXIUT010011248.1:0-24047 GCA_035586675.1 Eurytoma californica
TTCGCCTCGATCGACAATTACATGTGATCTGAGACATTTCTTATTATACAGGGCCAGGTACGTAATATACTATTTTTGTTCGTTTCATTGTAAATAAAATACACAAAACGTGTATATTACGTTTGCATAACCTCTGTGACTTTTTGCGCAGATGTTATACAAAAATTAGATACGATTAAATTACATACAATTATAGATTATTATTATTTTAGATTTACATACAATTTTGAAAAGTGTAGTTCTTTTATGAAGTATATTACTAAATCTAAATTAAAATTTACTATAATATTGGCAAAAATAACTAGTGCTCTATATACTACTAGAAAACTTAGAAATTTTTCGGTAATTTCTTCTCAGTGCATTACCACATGCTAATGCAGAAAAATAGTGGCGGTGCGGCACGTGTTTCTTTCCACACCGATAAAAGAGGATGGGATGCGGAAAAACTGCGCGTCGAACGAAAAAGCGAGCAAAGAGCCGCGGCGATATCGCGTCGCTTTCTGCCATTAGAAACGCAAACGCCGGGAGAGAGATAGGCATGGAAAAAAAGGTCGGGCGAGAGAAGAAAAAAGAGAGAAACAGAGACGGGCATAATAGCGTGCATCATCGTGAATAATTAACGGGCCCCGATCGCCCGTATGCTCTGCCAAGTGAAAAGCGAATAGCTCCTGTGCAACGATGCACTTTCCTCTATCGCGCTGCAGCTAATGTAACTCTTTTTGTCTCTCCGGCCTGTCTCTTAACCGCACGACGATTGCTTTCTACTACCGGCTGGAAAAAATATTTGCTGCGCAATTATCTGTTTGTTTTGTGAAGGAAAATTAAAATTTTGCAACGCGGCGATAAAGAGTAGTTTGTAATAATTTCTACATTCCGCGGTAGGCTATTTCGATAATTATTATGACTATTTTTTATGCAATTTATTAGAATATGACATAATAATAAATATGAGATAATAATAATAATAATAATCAAATAATATTAAACGCATTATAATTTTGCTTAAAATGGAATGGGTGTTTGAAAAAAGCGAAATAAGTGTATTAAGAAACGTATCGATCAGAGTATTCTTATAATAATATAGATTAATTAATTACATAAATATTGCTATACAAATATTATTACGATTATCCTGCCTATTCTATTCAACGTTTTTTTTATCACGCAAATTATGTGCCTCTTTATTGCTGTGAAATTTGACAGTCAGCTATTATAGTGTATTAAAGTTAATTCATAATTAATTGTCCTGCAGAGAAATGGTTAAATAATTATGTAGCTAACGGTTTGTACTTACAAATTATTATTCTATCCACGATTTCATTGAATTAAATTGTTTATATATGTGAGAGTCACCTGTAGCTACTACCAAATCTGTATTGCACTGATTTCTTCAGTCGATAAAAATAATACTTCAAAATGTGACTTCTTCTTTAGGACAACCCCTACCCAATATCAATTCACTATCAATAAATTAGTGTTCCGAATAAAATCCTACAGATTTGAAAATAATATAAAAATTTGCATTAAATTTTATATTACCTTATAAAACCCCATTAATAATTCGCGAACGACTTGTTTACACGAATCAAGGTTATTTTCTATATACGGCATTTAAAAACCGATCGAGGCGTATAATTACACCAATAAAGATCAACTTTTTGCAGGATGCAGTTTAATTAAAAGCCCTTGCGCTTGATTTCAATCTCGATTATCTTGATCACGCCAAATTACTTTGGAGCAATAATCGCCTAGCACGCAATTAAGCTTAGCGCCTTTACATTGGCGGGTAGCTTTTGAAACGACCGCTTCACCTCCGCTAATTTCTCCGAGTGCAATGAAAGAATATACGCATTACGCCTTTTTACCATTCGCCTCCTTTCATGCCATTTAGAAACACTTTTGAGCCATTTAACATCCGAGCGAACGTTTGCCGAACTAATTCGCCTTCAGTTTGGAGAAACGATTTTCTTATAGAAGAAAATGATTCATTAACTAAAACAATTTTACAATATTGAAGCTGTATACAAAATGTTCAATTTAACGGTCTTAATTTTTTAAATAATAATAATTTAAACGTAGTTACTATATTGATCACACATATCGCATACTATAAAGTTTATATGCATAATTATTTTTGTATAATTTTGTTTAATTGTTTATATAGTAATATATAGTTGTTCATAATCAGATTAGATTATTCATAATATATTTTGAAAATTTTTTTTGAAAAAATTTCTTTTACTGCACATGATTATACGTGATCATACATGATTGTATAGAATATTTTCCATGCATAATCTGCATACTTAATTATTTAAAATACATTTTTAGTCCGGGTTTTATTAACAGCAAATAAATGTTATCTAAAAATAAATAAAAATTTATTAAGTGTATGAAAATCTATCAATCACAAGTCAAAAGGATCTGCGTACTGTAACAAGGTCGTTTTTCGTCCGCTAATTTCTTTCCGTTGTCAAAGCCATGAGACTGTGCTCTTTGATCTCTCACGCCTGTGAGGGCTTATAATTAGTTTCTTATAGCAATTTACGGTAGGCAATCTCAAAGCTTCCCATCTCTACTTTCAAACCCAAGATGATTAAAGAAAATATTTTGACGAAAACAATTCGTAAAGTTACTCAATTTACTGTACCAATATTCAGCCCTCGGTACTTCAGAGGAGCTAATGTTTTGATACCCAAAAAAAGTACCAGCATCAACACAGCGCGTCAAGTGCGGAGAGGTCGAGAAATTTCCAGGCGGAGCTCTAATTGCACGGCGCGCCGAAAAAGCAGGGAGGGGCGAGCGTAAAATTTAATTGGCCCAATGACGCGAGGCGAGGTGCGCGCTAATTGAGAAAATTGGCACTTTTCAGCGAGCGCCGCGATGATTTCGCGCTAATACCCGGATTGGCGCGAGAGCGGCGTTTACGCGCGCATATAAAGCAGAGAGTGCGCCTCGTTGGATTCTATTCCAGGGAGGACTTTTCACGCGTTGTCAGGTGCAGCGGGAATTGTAATCTGCCCTCGTATAATTTAAATTGAAGCTTGAAAAGTTTTTTTTTGGAATGGTAAGGGTCGATGGTCTGGTGAATTGAGCTTGCAGTTTAATTGAGAGTAGACTGTTAAATAAGTCTGCATTTATTTTGTTAGCACAGCTTTTCATGCAATTTAAGGGCAATTTTTTTATTTTTACTCAAGAGACAATATGAAGCTTTATTATTCGAGTGGCATAAAAAAGTATTTGGTGTAACACAAAATTAGTATACGTACTAGGTGGTCCAGAAATTAAGTATCCTTTATTGTGCATAGCTTTTTTTATTTATTTACACTAAGAAAATTTTCTCGCAAAATTTACGATAAAACTCGAAACAATTGGTTACAGTAGAAAATTTTTACGTGAAAAGCTTCATCAGTTTTGCGGGAAAAGCTTTGTAATTTTTACAGAAAATTCGCGTTTGTTTTTATGGAGCTTTTCATATTAATTTCTTCTCTGACTAACTGTCCAAAATTCAGTTAAAAGTTACATTGACTTTTATTAACAATTTCTAGTATCCCATGATGCATTTTTTCGTAAAATTTTTCAGTGAATTTAATTATTATTTTGCTATGATATACAGTCTGTGCTTAATAATATTTAATTAATTTCATGTATGTATGTTAATCGAGAAGAACTCCATTCTTATTCTAATGCTCGCGGTAAGTGCAGTACACAATGCATATTGTCAGACTTTTACTACCGTTCCTTTATTAAAAAAGAGAGAGTGAGGACCTTTTATAACTCTTTAAGTAAAAATATTTAATTTAAAAAGCATGGATCGTCTTATGTTGTTCACATACAATTATAAAATGTTAGTGTGAATGTAATTGATCATTATTATCATTTAAAATTTGTTTTTAATTAACTATTGTCTTTTAAAGTAATCAAGAGCCTAAAATAAAACACAATCTATTTATCTGATTGTCTCCATCGCCATCAGGTGATTAGTAGTCTATCTTTGTCTAACACGTTGCTATATCAATGTTCTACTATACAATGTACGAAAAATAAGAGAAAAGATAAAATTTACTTTTAAAATTACTAAAGTCGTTGTTAGAATATTTTCTATATTTTCATTTTAATAAATCTGATTTTACAGTTATGAGAGATCATTAAAGTAAATTTTAAGAACAATATTTTCTTCTTTTAATACAGTATAGTAAAAGACTAATATAATCTTCAATGTGAAAATGACAAATATAGAATGAAAAAGGCATTATTAGTCTATTAATAACAAGATAGCATTAAAAAGCCTATTTAATCTATACTAAAATAATCTGCTAATTAAGAAGCTAATAAATTTCAACTAAATTCAACCGATACCCAAAGCCCCAGTCAATACAAATGAATCATAAATGTTTCCCCGACAAAGAGTATTAACATTTTCAGTTTATTCAGCGCTTAATTAAATTACGAGCGTCTAATTAACTTCCCGCGCGCTCACCGTGTACCCACCTTTAATAATAACCTAATTCCCGTTCCGCCATATAAATTTCCGCCCACCCGCGGACGCGATACGTCTTCCCTGCGGACCCGTGATAAAATCACTCTTCTCGGGGGCTCATATCTGCCAGGGCCTCCTCTCACAAAGCGGTGCCCGCGCAATTTTTCATTCGGCCGAATGAAGCCCCGCCGCGACGTGGATTCATCCGCCTCGCTCGCGATTTTTCGTCGTAACTTTATTAAGACGTCGCTGCGGCGATCGTCAATTTTTTTATCTCTCTCCGGCCATCGATTCTCCCTCTTTACGAGTCCCGCCGGGGATGACGTTCTAAGACTTTATACTTCGCTTCGAGGGGGTTGTATTCCCCTCTGCCTTTCAGCGCCTCCGGATGTTAATGTCGAGTTCGAAAATTAATTTTTCGGGTTCTTCCCAGAATTTCTATGGCGTAATTATTTCATAAAGAACAAAATTATCTGTATGTAGATACGTGGACATAAATAAACAATTTTTTCTCTGCTAGTAAATTAACCATCTTTTATGCCCGGTCAAACAGTGACCAGAAATGTTGAACAACAATTAACCATGAATCTGGTCCGAATCTAATCAATGAAGTATAACAGCTGCAAGTATATCATCTAAATATAGTTTCGTAAGTAAAGCCTTTATATACATGAATTAACTTATATTCAGATATTCGTATATACAAAACGTCGTAAAATAGAAATAAGCGATATGCAATTTATCAGTTGAATACTAATCAAAATTAGCTACATTAAGGTAGATGAGGATTCATAATTAATATACTTTATGCAGATTATGTTTATACAATTATATGTATTATATATTTTTAATAAATAACACTAAAAAGTGTAATAATTTTGTATCAGAAAAGTTGGTCAGGTTCTGATCAGAAACTGTCACGAATATGCAAGGTTTCTGGTCAGAATTTTTACCACAAGTTGATCAATAATTACCAGCAAATGAATCACATCCTCATCAATTTATGGATAATTTTCTACCAAGGTTTTTAAACAGTTCAAATGATATGACATTTTTTTAAATTGACTGTAATTTAATACAACACTACTAAACAAAAAAATATCATTTATCAAATTAAAAAGAATTACCATGAATCAAAATCTTTAAAAACTTTAAATTTCGCTTTGATGCACTCCAGTCCCCCTTCCTTTCAGCTCCACCGGACGTTAACGTCGAGTTCGATAAATTAATTTTTCAGTTTCTTCGCGGAATTTCGGTAGCATAATTGTTTAATAAAGTACAAAATTATCGGTAGCTGTTAGCTTTTATGCATAATTTCCGGTGAAGATGAAAAAAAGTTAGTTTCTTTTTTACAAGGCGATGCTGGGACTTTAGACGAGATAAGCGCGATCGTAAAAACGAAAATCGTTCCCCGAAGTGGTTCACTCGGGACATAAAGCCCGTATATATCGTTTTAATGTTGAAAGTATTAAGGGGGCCTTCAGCGAGCTGCAAACTGCCTTTAGCCCCATAAGCACTTCAACTACTTCGTGTTAAGCGCCAGAAACGTCTGCTCCTTTGTTTGCTCGAAGATTCGAAGATTCTGCTGGCTGTGATTAAACTGCTGCGTCTGTTTTATCACTCAGCGACTATACCTTAACTCGAACTTTTCCACGCGCATAATTAGTCGTAAAATAGAGAAGGAAAAAGCTTCCGATTGTATTTCACGGACAAAGTGGGATCGAAATTTTCCGGAATCCCGGAGACAAATTATACCGCGGAAACTTTTTGTCCGTGCAGTCGCTGCGTTAGTATACGAGTTTCAGTGGCGGACGTGCGTATTAATTAAAATTTAATCAGCGCGCGATATTCCGACACTGAAAAACGGGGGCTGCCCACGCGCGCAGAAATTTCGCGCTAAATTTGACCCGACAGCGTTAAAACGCGCACTGCATCACCATTCAGCTACACCTGTGCTTTCCACCTTTTACTGTTTTTCCTTTTTTTTCGGTTAATAATTTTGCGCCTTTGTTGCGAGACGCTAATGTTATTTTCGCAATTTTTACGTCCGCGTGAACAAAAAAAAAAAAAAAAAAGAAGAGACGGCACACCGTGGTAATTACGCCGCGGCGAGGCTATGAAAGTCATGGATTCATCGCGGACGCGGAAAGAGAAATTTAGAAATGTGCGCGCTTCGAGTTCGATGTGATTTTACAATAATCAACGGCTTTTGGCGATGCCGATTTCAAACGGAATTATCGCGGAATCTATTTGGCTTTCTAGATCTCGTTGGGTGTTTCCGTTGTTTTTTCGTCAATTACGTGAAATTTGAGACAGCGAGCTTGATTGAGGGCGTTCTTCGAGAAGGCATTGATTTATTGCTCAATAATTGATGTGAATGTGGCTAATGATTGAGAGGATTGATCTACTTTCAAATTACATAATTTCTTTTTCTTCGTGTTTTTATGTTCATATAGATTTTCAATGATCTACAGATTGATTAATATACGTAATAAATTTATAATCCATTAATAAAATATTTAACAAAAGTAAAAAAAAATTTATTAAAGTATTAATACGAAATAATAAATGTAGTAAATTAGTAATAAAAAATTCCACTGAAAACTTTTACATTGCACATTTTTTAGATTACGAAACATACAAGCGTTTAGTGATCCCATATGTGTTGTAATAATATTGCGGGTAATTTGTACATTTTCAGTATCTATTTAAGACTAGACTAGAACAGACCTTTTGTTTTATCAGCTTTTTTACAGCGAGTACGTGTAATAATAAATATTCTTTTTTGAAATGTTGAAATTGTAATAAAATAATTCTTGAAAATGACTGTAATATAACTATTAAATAAAAATTCTCATTTATCATATTGCTATATTTTAGAAATTCATAGTTATTATAAATGTAAAATTAAAAAGAATTCGAATTTTGTAAGAAAAATAAAAAATGTTATTATCTACGTTCGATAGAATATCGAAAATGTTCGACTACCATTTTTTTCAATTTAATTATTATTTACGACCATATAGTGATTTGTAAAGTCGCGATGACACCACAATTTTACATGTTACAAATAACAACGTTGCGACGTCGTATATATTTTGCCTATATCTTTTAACCATTAAATTGAAAAAAGAACAAATACATCGTCGATTTTTTGTCGATATTTTATCTGGCGGATCTAAATAATTTTTCATTCAAAATCCGACACACCATGAATCAAATTTAATCTTCATCTAACTTCAATAATCCCGCGGATCAAACTTCACTATCAAACAAAGCAAATTAAACATTAATAAAATCATTTGTCAATGATCTCTGAATAACCCAATTATTTTCCAATGATTTTTCAAAAACTACATCCTGCGATCCAAAAGCAGAAAATCCTCTTCTGCCTTTTTTGCATCGAATCGAGCGCTTGATCAACAGGCCCGTGTTAATAGGCCACCCCGGGAGCGTCCGGAATTTCAACAGCGCCGAAACTGAACGATCCCGCGCGGAAGAAAAAAAAATCCTCGTTACAAAGCGCCAGCACCCCGGCCGATCGCTTCTCGCGTTTTCTCCGCGGCGCGAGAGAAAGTCGCGCTATCGCCCGACATCTCCGCGAATTCCAGTTCATTCTGCTCGCCCGCGGGGCTTTCTCGCCGCGCCAAGGACGTCGCCTCGCGGCTTATCCCGCCGGAGCGCCGCGCGCTTTCACGTCGCGCGCGAGCGCGCACAGGGGGATGCTTTATTGCGTAAACGCGCCGCATTGTGCCCGGCGCTCCTTCCTACCGAGGGATGATCGCACGGTTTATTGGCTTGTGGGGCGGGTGTACATGTATTGGGCTCAGACGGAGGTGGAGGTGGATTGTCGCACGGGAGATTGACGGGGTTTCGTCGGTGCCGTTTTAACGAAGTGCACGAGGGAATATGAAGCTGGGACGAGTGACTCTTGTTTGCTCTTTTTCGACTTTGTTTGTTTTTCGTAGAGTAGGTGTTTTATTTTAAATGCGTTGACAATACATTTATTTATGCATTCAGCAATAATTAAAAGGAGGATTAATTTATTCTCTGAAAAAATCTACTAGTAGTTTCAACTAATCATTTCTTTGAAACTGCTACGTATATTAGTTTCAAAAAAATGTTCAGTTAATTCCAAGAAATTATTAAGTTAGCAATTCCTTAAAGAAATATTTATTTGAAATCGCATTAGTTGCTTGAAACCATTGGTGCATTTAAAAATGCTATTAAATCATTTAGCTTCCCTTTTTAAGGAAATACTTTTGTAAAACTTTACTTCTGCGCCTACCTATTGTAACATATTGTTAATTTCAATGTAAAAGGGAATTTTGTCCGATACAAATAAATAAATAAACTACTATTTTTTTTCAATGTTTGAAATGATTATTTGTTTACTTTTCATTACTAATCATTATAATATTACAGAAACTGAGGGGTTATTCATTTTATGCAAAAGCAAACTATTTTTATCCCAGATTAATTAATATAAAATCAATTTGTAATTTTGTAAACAATAATTATTATTTAAATTAAATAGTCGATCTTTCTTTCCCAGTACAATCACCAAATTAATTCAATCAAGATTTTTTAATCCAAAATCATTACTGACGAAAAAATATTTCGTTTTCCACAAAATTAAACAACTTCGTAAAAATTGTATTAAAAACATTTTTTATTTCAATCCTCATATTTTTCAGAGCAGGAAAAAAGTAATTGCTATATATGGTGAATGTTTTATGTACGTGATTGTTCTCGTATAGAATAGGACTTAATTATTCGAATACGGATATCATATAATGTTGATCAAACTTCACTTGCGGGTGTAAATTCGCTTGATCGTCAATTATTATTTATAAGTGACTAAATAAAATCAAAGCTCAACTGGTTCACAAGGATATCATATGTAGTATCGATCAAGTTTCACTTAAAGGTAAGTTCATTTCATTGTGCATTTAAACCAATAAGCAAGTTAACTTGCCTTTTAACCTTTTAACAGAGAAAATATTCAAATTCTTTGTTGAAATTAATTTTTACCGATTTAGTTTTTTTTTTTTTTTAATTCAATAAAAAGTTGTAGCTTAAAAAATTGTGGTTATAAGTAGTTCTAGATAAGTTTCATCTAAAGAATGGCACATTCATTTCTGAATCACTCAATATTGGGATATCCTGTTCTGGGCTATGCGATTTCAAAAATACACTAATTGCTCAAATTATTTATACCGAATTTTACTCTAAAAGTCCTCATTGAAATGAAAAGGTGTTTGGACCTGGATAGATCGCATAACTCTTTCTGCATTTGCCGCCAGATCTATAATACTATTTCAATACTTTAAAAAAATCAATAAAATATTGTAATTTAATGTAACTTGATATTAAATGCCTAATTATAATAAAAAACATACATCAACCAGATGTGGAATTATATTAAGTTTAAAATTCTTAATTATAAGTTTTTCTTATATTATATATTTTCTTTTTCTTTATGCAAGATCTATGTACAGGTTGACCATCTCTGTAGTATTAATTAATTTCTTTAATGTAACTAACTATATGTAATTTTGCTAAATAAATAAATAAATAAATAGGGGAAAGCGGGGCATACCGGGCCATGGGGCAATGTGAACCTTCGACGTATAGTGGGCCACCCCATTAAATTAAATAAGTTGAAAAACATTTATTAACAAGTTTCATTGAAATTAAAGCATTTTGAAAGGTTGTCATTATTACATTGCAGTATTACTAATAATTTTTGTATATAGTGATACTGCAATATAATAATGACAATCTTTCAAAATGCTTTAATTGGGGGGCCCACTATGCCCAGAAGGTTCACATTGCCCCATGGCCCGCTATGCCCCGCTTTCCCCTAAATAAATGAAAACTAAATTACGTACGATGTACACCATAAGTTTGAAAAAAAATCAGAATAAAAAAATGTTGCCGCCTGCAAATAATACAAAACAAATTCACCATAAAGCCTAATCGCACGCATCCAATCATACAAAACTGCAGCGAGCAGCCGAAGAAAAGCAATTTAGCGAAGCGTGGTAACGAGCGTCCGTAAAGCCGACGCAGCTTTCTTTCGGTTAAGCGAAACTCTTTTTTGTTTACAGCCCCGCGTAACGGACGAGCGGGAAGGATATTTCGGCTCTCGCCGTCTCCGCGTCATTAAAAAGGACTGTTAACTCTCCCGGTCGCCCGATCCCCACGTATATACGAGTACGAGCGGCCCGCGAAAATTCCGCGGCGCTAATGACGATTCCCATAGGTCCGCCGCTGACCCAGAGAGACCAAATGTAAGTGTGCTAAGGATAAAACAATCTCGAGCGCCTGCGCGTAACACATACTTGCCGTGCGGCCGCGCGCATAATTATGCCGCGCTAATTGACCGCCGCGGAGTGAGAGAGAGAGATTGAGAAACTAGTCGGGGAAAAGAGGGTGAAAATTAATTTAATCACTGGGCGCCGTCTGGTTGGTGATTCGATGCGATTCGTGTATGGGGTAGGCGGAGAGGCTTTGGGTGACGAGGATCCAGCACCTATGTGGATCAGCTGTGATTTATCAGCTGTGGCCTCGAGAGAGAATTTTTCGCGGATACTTTGAACCTCTGACTTCGATAGGCGTGATTACGAGAGATCGGTTGACTGGACTGTTGTGCCTTTGTCGACTCGATAAATAGCACTCTATGCACTAATTATAACAAAAATTCAAATAGGATCTTGTGGCGCTCACATTTAAAAAATATGAAATATTTTATAATTTAAGGACTATCGAGAAGCCTAATAATCTATTAGACTAGCAACACGCGGTCGTCTTTTCACGACGCCGATGAGCTATATAATCGCTGAAAATTGAAATAATTTAACTAGCGATACGCCGTCGTCTTTTCACGACACCGATGAGCTATCAAATTATTTCCACAAAACCCTAAATGATTTAACTAGCGGTACGCGGTCGTCTTTTCACGACGCCGATGAGCTATCAAATCATTTCTTAATAATAACTAATTCAGCGACCAATTAGCAATACACGGTCGTCTTTTCACGACGCCGGTGAGCTACAGGTTTAGCTACGTTTCCTAAACAATCATACTAGCGATACACGGTCGTCTTTTCACGACGCCGGTGAGCTACTAGATTGTCGCGTTCGCGAAAGATTAAATCGGGTCCAGTACACGAATCTTGTAAAAATCGAACGGCACGAGAGTGAACGTTACAATCTATACGGACAAAATATTGCATTCAAAGTTTCTGTAGTCGGTACTAAAAAGAGGACAAACTTAAAAAATAAAAAAAAATTAGTATAGTGAATATAATAAATTTTGACTATAGATGTAATAAATTTATTATAAGCGTTTTAAAATTTGCTAGTGTATAGTTATCCTAATTTTTTTCAATACACTGAGAAAAATTTACTATTTTCCTATTAAAAAGGCGACCTTCGGGACCATAAGCGACAATTAATGTATGTTTGAACAATTACCCCTATTACCCTTCGAAATGTTATTACTTTTCAATAGTTAATGTTACTCCGTTACGAAATATTACACAAATTTAATAATAAAAATTGATATTAGTTTAGTAACAATCGTTACTAGATTGAGAGAATAGAGAAATATGTAACTATTTTTCTCAATATAAAGGCTATACGAATGTAATTCCAACTTTTTTCTCCGAGTATATTCTCAATAAATAATTGTTTATTCATGATTTATTTTCATTTATTATTTATTAAGTATATTATTGACTCGATTGAACGGATTAAAGCACAGCGCATCGATATATATACCAATGCCTTTTATACATCATAATAATTCGCTAAACAAATAAAAAATATATCGAAGCGAACGTCAATTTATTCGCGATACCAGCAGTTTTATTAAGTCGAAAGCATCGACGTTTCATTAGCGCCACCGTATTTGCCGCGAATCCGCATTACGGAATCTATGCACTGAAGCGAGATCCGAGCGTCGTTACGTTTCCGCATAATTTACGACGAAAGCCGTATTCCCCCCGCGCGGCAAGTAGGTAAGGCAATGTTTGAACGAGCGCGGGGCCCATTCTTTTGCAAAATAATAAACTTTCACAAATACGAGGCGAGCACGAGCTAACATTTTTTTTTCCCGCGCCGCGTCGGCATTAGCATTTTTCAGCGGGCTCGGGATAATTGCGCGAAAAATTTGTGTCAACGCGGGTGGGGAGGACGGTAAAATTGAATTTCAGCGAGGCCACTTAATTAACCCCCGCTTGGACGGTCGCTAATGGTCCTTACGTTTTAGGCGATGATGGCATGATGCTGTGCATCGGAAAAGAGGAATGAAGTGAATTGAGCAATCAACCGGGGTAGTCTAAATCAGCTATCCTGAGGTGGATATTTCGGTTGAACGAACTTTAATAATATGTTGAAAAAAATATTGTTAGTAATTTTGCATGATTATGATACGGAAAAAAATGTATATAATGCAAATTAATTTTCTCTTCGAGAATAAAATTAAACATAATTTATTAATATATAAGTTTGCATCCTTTTGATATCTGACACATTTAAAAATAAATATTTTAACAATAATTATTGAAACACGGCACTTTTAAAATTTGTATACTTTACTTATATTATTAAGTAATCAGTTCTAATCAGTAGATCCGTCGCATCTATTTGACTCGTGCGCTATTCGCGGATGCGTGGAGTGCATCTGTGAGGAGTGAACTTGTCGGATTTAGTTAAAATTGTTTTATTGTTTTTTTTTTCGAGTAAATACTGATTTTTGGAGCAGGTAGATCTTTCTGAAATTATGAGGAAAGATTCTTTGATGGAAAATAATGAACACCTGTCTCGGGATTTTATGTAATGGGGACTAGTTATAAAAATGAGAGACATTATTAAAAAATATAGATGAAATCTGCTTGACGAAAATGTTAATTACTTGGGAACCAAAAATCGTAGAAGGACGTATAAAGAATGAAAATAAAGTACAATATAACAGCTACAATTTGGGACTTATTAGATTAAAAAATCTTTATCGGTTCAGGAGTAATGTACAAATAAAAAAAAGTGAAGAAGTTTTATGCAAGATAATCTACGTTAAATTTCTTTAGTGATTTTTAATGAAATTTCAATCATATATTACTCCTAAACCGATAAAGGTTTTTTAATCCAATAAGTCTCAAACTGTAGCTATTATATTGTACTTTATTTTCATTTTTTATACGTCCTTCTACGATTTTTAGTTCCCGAGTAATTAACATTTTCGTCAATGCAGATTTCCCCTAGATTTTTGAATAATATCTCCCATTTTTATAACCAGGCCCCATTAGACAAAATTCCGAGACACATGTTCATTATATTCGATCAAAGAATCTTTCCACAAAATTTCAGAAAAATCCAGGACCCGCAGGGTTGACACTCTCCTTGTAAGATGTACCTGCTCCAAAAACCAGTATTTACTCGAAAGAAAAAAAGCCAATGAAACAATTTTAACTAAATCCGGCAAGTGCATTCCTCACAGATGCACTCCACGCATCCGCACGCGTAGGCGCCCGCATCCATCTGGGTGACGGCGACTTCGAAAAGGGGTGGGGAGGCAAAAAGAAGCCGCGGCTTAACTGTAAACGCACTGATATCCCACGAGGCGGCGGCGGCCGCCGCGCCGAGTCATTAGGCGTCGGATCACCAGCCGCCGCGGAGATTAAGCACGCGACTAATCAGTGAAAGTGCGAGGCGCGACCCACTTCGCCCCGCGCGGAGCGAAATTACGAGGCGCGGACGAGCGTCGCATTGTGCGCAGGTGTTGCGCTCCCGTTGCGATCGCCGCGGTGCACCCGATCGATCGCCGATCGCCCAAGCGCCAAAAGAACGAGTCGCCGTATGATTTATGACTCGGCGGCGCGCTGCACGATTCAGGGGGTGATTTTTGTTGTTTGTTTTGCGGAGCGTTGAGCGTCTCAACGGGTAGTGGTAAAAGAAATGAAGTATATTCAATTTTTATTTTGTTATCTTTTTTCTTCATTTCTTGATATCCCTGGTGGAAATGATAAGATTTTTCATGATAATCAAACTAGATTATGACTTGTAATAATATCCATTAAAAGTAGCTAGTGCTACTTTTGTAGGTAAGAAGTAAGTACGTAATATTTGAATTTTGTAGAACAATTTTTGAAATGGTCATATTGAACATTGTATTAATTTTAAATTTTTACCTCAAAATCGCAAGTCAGTAACACTTTGGAGTTCTCAACATTTTGTTGGCAAAAAGTGACGATTTTTTATAGACATTTAAAAATGTTAAATAAATGATCGAAAAATCACTAGTCGTTATCTGGCCAGTGACTATTAACACTAGCCATTTTATGCTCATAAACTATTTGAAATTTCAATAGGGATGGTGAACAATGTTGATTGGTGTTGACGTTTGTGGATCGAGCTGTGGATGTTTCTGTATTTAAAGATTTTGTTTGTTTAGAATAAAAATTCTATTTCAACTGTATAAGAGTTTTTTAACTCTTTTTGTTTTTCAATTATAATAACTTTTTGATTAAACTGTAATATATTTTAATAATCAAAATACACTAAAAAGAAGAATTTTATTCAGCTACGTGCCAAAGAATTGGCAGCGGTTTTTATTTGTCTGTTAATACTTACTCATTAATTTAATGTTTCGCATAATAAAAGTAATAAAGAAATATAAAGACTTGTATTTGTTGATATCCTTGAGCGAAATACTGCATTTATTAATTATACCGACATGGAGATTTTATACTGACATCTCTCTTCATAAAACGCAGTGTTAATTAAAGTAGTGGAGTGTAAATTATTATAGAGTAAAATTGACCTAAAAAGTGTATAATACATATGAAGTTTAAATACTGATCTAACATGATGTCTGTAAAAACTTGAAACTAATAAAAATTAATTAATCGTCTATACATAAAATCAGTTATCCTCTCATATTATGAATAAAAGATTACGATTATAAAAAACTTTTAAAAAAATGGTAATACAGCGTAAAAAAGCATTCAGAACTAGAAATCCACAAACATTTACTCCAATTCCAATTGAAACCGAACTTTCAAACTGCAAATAGCGCGCCATAAATTTTACACCAAACAATCCCGCGCGTTTTGTTTCTATTAACCGATCGCTAAGAAAAGTTACGACCGTGAAAAAATAAGACGAGCACGATGAAAATGCAAAGCGGCGGCAGCCGCGAACGAACAATCCGAATGAGCTCGCACATTTTCACTTCGCCGCCGATTATGGATCGCCGGCGCTTTTATTTTTACGACGGTCATTTTTCAGCGAGCGGCCGGCCGTTTTATTGGGCGGCGCCCCGCGTTTAGCGAGGATTCGGGAACGCTTTTTTTTTCTCGTTTCGCGCGCGGGATCGTTTCGATACGTCTCGTTGCTTTTGCCCCGTCCACCGGCTAATGGTGGTCATTGAATTCATACGATTGGTTTCTATTGATAGCGCTATTGGGCCGCGCTCGGAAATGCCATTGTTTGATAAGGTAACGACGCGCCGATGGAAATTAATGAACTGTTTTATTAAACCGCGCCCGGCTTTATCGCGCTTCATTTATCTCTTGACACTGTTGCGTTTTGTAATTTCCCGCTTTTATTTGTTCGCTCGCGATTTCACTGTCGCTGCGACGACTCGACGAAGCTAAAAGTTTACGACTTGAAAAGTCGCGCGATCCACTATTAAAAAATCTCAGATGATATCTCAGCGATTAAAACTCGTGTATCTTAAAATTAAAATTTCACTGTAATTTTAATTACTGAAAATAGATCTCTCAATTCTAATTTTCAGCATCGACGCACTCGTCTGACAGCCTTTTTAATGTTTACATCGAAATTATTGAAGATCTCAGCTGAGATCTCATCTGAAATCTCATGCCAAAAACTCAAGTAACTTAAAAGTCAAATTTCACTGTAACTTTAATTACTTGAAAATTGATCTCTTAATTAAGTATTAGCATCGACGCACTCGTCTGACAGTCTTTTACATCAAATTTATTAATGTTTACATCAAAATTATTGAAGATCTCAGCTGAAATCTCATGCCAAAAACCCATGTAACTTAAAATTCAAATTTTACTGTAACTTTAATTACTTGAAAATTAATCTCTTAATTCTATAAGTATTCTTTATGGTGTTATAATTTAGTTTAACGTTTACATCGAAATGATTGAAGACCCTCCGATATAATTGTACTTTTTAGTTTTGTTACTCGATTTTGCAGAATTCAGATTATAGCTTAGGAGCTTAATGCACCTGTCTTAGTATTTTCTCGTACAAAGAAGATCATTCGTAACGGAGAACATCCTGATGACTTCTTCGTACGGGACGATTAAGTGTGATCATAACGCGTTTTGCGCCTGAATAGGCATGAATCGGATGAAAAAGTTACGAATTCTGAGAATAATGCAAGGTTTTGATTTTTATAAACTTTCTATAAAAAGCGGGTAATTTTTAAAATTGGTTTGTTTAAGTATTACTTATAAGGAAAAATGAAAACGAAAAGAATAAGTAAAGAATTTACTTTAATAAAAAAAAACTAAACTAGGTGCTAACACTAACTAAATACTAACTACTAAAATTTTAACTATATATTAGTACGGGGTACCTTGCTAGGTCAATTAAAACTTGACAGTCAAATATAACATTCCGATGAAAAATTTTGTAAGAACAGGTAAAAAAAGCAACATTCCTCCTGGTTAACCCATCGCAGGTAACCACATGAAAGGCCTTAAATTATGTGTATGACCTGCGCTCAAGTTGCTCTTTAATTACATAAAATAATCTTAGCTTTCCTATTTAATCACTCGGTAAATACCAATGGTTCGCCGAACTTTCTCCGGAAGTAGCACTTTGCCTGAACTATATTGCACACCGCTGCACCTCGCATGAATGCTCCAATTACTCAAAATCGATTTTCCATGATAAAAAAGCGATTACAGTATCTTTAATATGATTGAGAGATATTTTAGCGATGAAGCTGGTGTCCAAACTTTGAAGATTGTAATTAAAAGTAATTATTTGGAGAATGCGATTATAATTATTCAATCGAAGACTTTTATTATATGTTCTCGTTTTATGATCATTTATGTAATTCTAGGCAAGTCAACAAAAGTCAAATGCAATTCACTAAATGTTTAATATTTAATTTATTATTCTCTTAATAAACGAAGGCAGGATGTTGCGTAGCATCGAAACAAGTGATTTAATTGGTTAATGAGAAAATAGTAGGTCGAATAGCGCCAAAATTCAAAATGTTTTGTTGGTATTTAATATTTCAATTTGAATAATGAAATTATTAATTATTTTATAAAATAGGAAAAATAGACCATAGAATAGAGTATAATGAAAAGATTAAGTACGCAAAGCGCGATGGCTATTAAAAGAAATTCCACTGTCACTTATCAATTTTTTGTTTCCAATAAAAATCGTACAGGATGACTGATTTAAGATGACTACTTATAATAATAAATTATATGAGCCTTTTTAAATCATAATAATAAACAGACTGAAAATTAGTTTAGCACATACGTGTACACATCCAATTATCACTGCAAACATCCGTTACTACTCGTCCGCAATTGTCGGTCAAGCACAATCCTGACACCTGCAAATTGCTGTACATCCCGATTATTTAAATATCAAAATTCAAAGAAGAAAAATAAAAAATATTGTTCTGTTACAGCAAAAAAATTATTTCAAACTGTAAACGCTAAATTTTCCATGCAAATATCCGTTACTACTCGTCCGCAATGTCGGTCGAGCAAAAAATCTTAACGCCTATAAATCACTGCACATCTCAATCGTTTAAAACATCAAAATTCAAAGATCAATCATAAAAAAAATTGATCAGTGTAAGAAAAAATGATATAAAAATAAGTTTAAAGTGCGCGTTAAAATTTCCCTGCAAACATCCGTTACCGTCCCGCCGGCACTTGTCGGTCGAGCGCCTCGATCTCGCGAACTGCAGCGGCTGCATCTCGCCCCGGCAACGAACAATCGGCTCCGAGCCGCTCGTCAAAAAGCGTGTCCGTCCGCTCGGCCCGCCGCCCGCGCCCCGCCGAGACTGAAACGGCCGGTCTCATTAGCATCCGCCGCGACGGCGCTGCCCCGGGAAAAGCCGCGCCAGCGCGACCTTTTCCGCGATCGCACCGGCGAGATTAAGCGCGCTCGCCTGACCCAGAGATGGCTTCTGCGAACGCTCGCTTTGTCCGAGAAAAGCATTTTTCCTTCTGTCCTACCTTCTAGCGCCGCCGCGCGCTTCTTCTCTTTTTTTTTTGTTCCGCGGCATCGCCTCTCTCTCTCTCTCTGGATCAGTCTCTCGCGGCTCGGAGACGAAGGAAATTCTCCGCGGCCTTCCGCTCGGTTTCACATTTTTCCGATTCCGCGGAGACGCGCGGCCACTCTCGGCCCTCGCGTGAGAATTGAGAGCGGTTTTGCCTGGTTTTTTTTTATCCGGACGCGGTGTTAGGCCTTGTTAATTTGCGGAGATTTTGTAATTAGGGTATTTTCCACGGGGAGGCTATGATTGGATGAAATTTGTGTTAGTGAGTCTTGGGAACTTTTATTTGGTAACAGTTCGTGGTAATTGCGTTATTTATTAAGGTATTCAAAATAATTTTCAAAGACTACCACATCTCAAAAAAGGTTTAATTTTTCATTTTTAAAGCACAACAGCAAAGCAAAACTCTTACCTGATAAACTGATGGTATCATACGAATGATACCTCCAGTTTTTCAGGCCCTAGACAAATTTATTTCACTTTGGTATTCTAAAAATAACAAATTAAAACAGGCCTTTTTGAGATGTGTTAATCATAGGAAGCGACGTTATGTTCTGTTACTCAAAATGTAAAAGAGTGAAAAACCACTCAACTCGGCCGAAAACTGAGGCAACGGAACTTAAACAGTCCAATTTTTTTTAGAGTGCAAGTCAAAACGGTCGCAAGAAGTAACAATTCGTATCAAATGGTTCGCACGACTAAAATTAGTGTGCTCCAAATGTCCATTTCTCGTCTCAATGTGGAAGTACGAATTTTAAAATGAACTAACTGTAAATGTGAAAATTCATATAGCATTTTATATTAGAATTGAAAATAATCTAAGAAAAGTTGGATTTTTATGCAATTGATTTGAAGGTAATAAAGAATGATAAATTAATGAAACAGTTGTTAGTTTCACTGAATATTCGGACATATCTTTGAAAATTCACCGAATGATCAAGTCAGTTACATCTAGAATAATGTTTCACTTGCTATATACTCAATTAAATTAAAATTCACTTGGGTGTCAACGCAGCGTAAATTACTTGGTATAAGTATTTACCGTCAGCTGGACTGTGAAACTTCTCTCCCGGTACCGGATTTGCTGTCTCAATTTTATATAAAACCGACTCGCTGGTTGGGCTTCTAGAGTAAGCTTTCTGGTGCTAAACAATTTAGCTGAAGATAAAATATGTTATCTTTGAAAAGATCGATTGGAACTGTTGTAATTAAATGTCACTAAAACTGTATGTATCGGTGCAACTTATTTTCAACTTTACGTGTTCACTTGTTAATTTTAATCAAAATTTTATCTTCATTTTCATCAGAAATCGACGCCAGGTCAAAAAAGATTCATCCTAGGGTGCCATAAAAAAAGGTACAACGCAATTCTTTCTCTGAAGAAGCGTTAATCCTGTACGGTGGGCGAAACAACGGGCCAGAGCCCTAACGATACATCGCGCCGGACGGGTTTTTCAGTTTTACTCTGAATTGTCTCCTGTCAGTGGCATTTGCGACTCCTTCCAGTGCCGGAAGGAAAAAAGAAAGATCCAGATTCATACGAGACATTGGTTGAAGCACATCGAGCTTCGTCCGACGTTATATTTTTCCGATATTTACCATTTGTATTCGTCAAACATTCTTATATATTCAACTTACATTAAAGCAAGATAGTATACAGTATTTATTTGTCTTACATTTTCTTTCTACAATCGCCTCAAATATATCGAAATAGTGCTCCGCGATGTTAATTCTGAACTGAGCGTGTACAATGATTTTCTGTGTAATTTTTAGTGAAAGCTTGTAATACCAAGTTTTTTGAATATAACTAACATGAATCGACTAAAGTTGTTGTATAAAATTTATTAGAGCAAAATATTCGTTTCTCGTTTTAGTCCAGAAGTACGAATATCACGTTGATTGCACGAATAGCCAGTCTTTACATTTGAAAGCTCAAAGATAAACTAATAATCCAATAGAACATACAAAGAAAAGAAGTCACAACTAAAAATTGAATAGTAAATTTTAATATTATCACAGACAGTCGTCGCTGAAAAAATTGGACAAAGCTTCAAATAAAAATTACTATAGTTTCTTTTAATATTTCCTGGAAATCTAATGAAAGATAAGGAATTACAAATCTGGTAAACTTCACAAGAAATGTTGCGAATTTTCCAACAATATTATTCTGCGAAAACATCAAAATTTACTTTTTCAATTTTTAGTAGAGCTTTCTTCACCTGACAACCTATCATACAATCCGTACGAGACGCGAACCGACGAAAAAGCTCCGACATACCATACCGATCTCCCCGTTTTTCCTCGCGTCCCCGGAAGGAACGATGTAAAAAAAAAATCGTCGCACGCTCGCGCACGAAATCCCGCGAGACGGCGCACGCGCCCCACTCGCCATTAGGAGCAAAGTGGGTTACGTTTTCTTTTGTCTCCTCCGCGCTCGCACTCCAGTCACCCACTTCTCTTTCTCCCTTTTTACTTTATCGCTCGCCGGGGCCGCCGGCCGGTCGAGCGAGACGCGCTCGCCGCGTCTGCCGGGCGAGCGCGCGCGCGCCGACATGATTTACGGCGCGCGCGCGCGGGGGACTCGCGGAGCGGGCGCAGCGATCGATGGGCAGCGATCGATTTTATCGGGCCGCGCGACTTCGCACCGGGCGCGCTGCAGGTGTTGCGCGCGCGCGGACCTCGCTGATAAGCCGGTTCTCGCGCGGAGGCGGTCACCGTGAAAACCGACGAGCCGCGGTCGCCGGCGCGCTTTGCGACTACTCGCGTTCACCGGCAAGTTGTTTCGAGGTTTTTGCGTTTTTCAATTTTGAAAGGGATACGCGTGCCTTGCGTTTCTGCCTAGTAATAAAATGACTTTTGTATTTTTTTTTTTTTTTTTTTTTTTTTTTTTTTTTTTTTTTTTTTTTTTTTTTTTTTTCTGCCTCATAGAGAAAGTGCAATAATAGCAATGAAGACAATGTATGTAGATATAAAATCTTTTAGAGTTTTCGGTCGAACTTTACAATTTAATATAATCGTAAACCAAGCGCTTTAATAAGTAATTATAAACGATGCAGATTGTTGATTTTCTTTTTTTTATTTCTAAATATTCAATTTTTAATATTTATTATTCTTTTTGTTTCTTATAATATTTTAAAGCACGATGATTTTAAACATGGTTTTGTTGATATACTTCAAATTGTAGTGTTACTACTCAAAACGTCAAATATTAAAAGGTAAATAAATGCACTTACTAATTTAATTGAATTTTAATAAAAAAAGGCGATTGGTTTTCTGAGGCAATTAGTTAATTTATTGAGACGACCTTTCGTCGATTTTTGTTGCTATCTTCAATAATACAATACAATATAATAGAGGTTACCTTAACAGTAACTGTTACTATTACCTGAACATATATGTATCAATTAATTTTATATTGGCTAAAAATCCTTAATCAGAATTGTTAAGAATGTTTGTATTTTTCAGAAAAATTCTTCAACTGCTGATGAAGAATTATTGAGTAAGCTAAGTGCCAATTTATTGTCAGCGGTTTTTAGTTTTGTGCTTACAGTTTATTAATTACCTTTTAGTAAAGTGTGCCATTTTTTACTTTTCATTTTAAGGTGAGGAGAAAAAAAAATACTCATTTGATAAAAACCTGCACCGTTTTTTTCTACCAGTCAAAAATAGATTATAATTTTACTTTGAAGTTTTTGCACATGCGTTTTTTTGTTTCCTAAATACGTGCATTAGAATTTCGATCACCCGTGAAACGATCCCCATTCACTAAATTTTTCAGTAAGTCATTCACCTACGATGAATAAAAAGTCAGTCTTTCCGTTATTGGCTTGCACTACCTAAGTAACGTCACATAGTAATTGACGTACGAAAAACTATGATTTAAATAATTCTACGATAAATAAGTAAATTTAAAACGGTCATAATCACAAGCCACATAAACGCAGAAACGAAGACGTCGTATGACAATAATTTTCGTGATACCCGCTCCGATCGATCCCTCAACACCGACAATTATATCGGTAACTAATAACCTAGTGAAAAAACTTGAGATTCCACGAATTCGGCTTGGCCGTGTAGGACCCCTCCCCTGTACCCGGGCCGGCTGGTAACTGGTTCGCTCGATCCAAATGACCGTTAATCACCGGCCGTTAAAATTAGAAATTATCAAATTGGAATACGCCGCGGCTGTTTCATAATAAACTGGAGCGATATCGAAGGAAATCGCGCGATTCGGGGCCGTTTCCGCTTTCCTAAGCGGCGCCGCTCTCCCGTGTCATTTCACGGGGTATTAAATCGGCGCTTATCGGCCGCGCCGTAATGAGATGACAATAAGCGATACCGGTCGCCGGTACCGCTCGCTCCCCCTCCCCCTCTCTTCCATCTGGGTTAATAAATTAAGCAACCCCGCTGAAATATTGCCTCTCTAATCTATGTAGCGCGTTGCTACCCGATCGTCGATCCTCCAATCCGCGTGCGTATCGGTATTACGATGCGCCGCTTTTTTTTTATACAACCGATAACTTCTTACGGCACGGCGCGAACCGAAAAACGTATCCTCCAACTTACCCGAGTTGGAGGTTGGTCAAGGCTGAGTCCGTCCGGAGGGGTCCGCTCAGCGGGTCCACATATTATGCGTCCTGGAGGCGCGGCGCACTCTGCTCGCTCGTCGTCTGTATACAGGTATGTATATGCACACTGCACGTTATCACGGCCCAGGGGGGGTATTGTACCGCGCGGCGGAGACACTGAACTCGCGCGGCAGGCTGCGTCTCGGTGTCGCGCGCGGGGCGTCCTGCGCTCGCGGCCGAGGATTTTGAACTGGCGCGCGCTCGGGCCTATGGACCCAGGTGCCGGCGAGCGGGCCGCCGGCTCTTCCCGCCGCCGCCGAGCGCCTCCACTCCTCCGCGTGCACACGCACTCGCGGGGCCGCGCCCGCGAGCTGGTGGGGCGACCGCGCGGGCCCCCCTCCGGACGCGAGCGCCCGTCACCCGACCCGAGCTTTTCGGCGAGCTCCAGCGGTGGTGCCCTTACTAAGGTGGGAGGTGGAGCGGCTTGTGTAAGGTCACGAAGATCATCTCTAAATGTGGAAGAGTGGAAAATCAATCGATTCGAGTGAAAATCGAGCCACTCAAACAAGCACGCCCTTTTTTTCTGAAAAAAGAGTGATTTCTCACTCGAATAGAGTGATTTTTTAATTTTAATCGTTTATTCTTGTCACTCATCATGTATAATTATTATAAGGTTCTTAAGTCGATGTAAATGAGTACAACT
>JAXIUT010011259.1:0-10656 GCA_035586675.1 Eurytoma californica
CGCACCGACTCGGCCACAATGTGTTCTGAATAGGACGTCGTGGCATTGCATTCACTTGACGCGAGCGCCCTCCTGCCATGGCGGTAATTTAGTTAAACTTTTGCTACGATATCCTCTTAAGTAGTTTAGTTATGTCGGGAAATGTGCTCCTTTTCGTCTTCCGAGAGCTTTTTTTCGCAAAAGTGCTATTTTTTACGACAGATTGGAATTGTACTTTCGTTTCTTGAAAAAAATATATATATACAATGTATTTTTCTGATTAGAGATGTCAATTTCTTCTTCACAGAATAGAAGACATTTTAAAATTTCAATATAATTTGTATTTTATTTTCAACGGAACGGTTTAAAAATAGAATTAAGAGAAAAGGATGTAGCTCGGCTGTTTTCGTTTATTGAATTCTCGAGGTCTGCTCGCAAAAGCGTGAAGTTATTTCTTCGCAGTATTGATTTCCACTGATTGACATAGATGCTCTAGCTATAAATGTAAATCCGGTAAACGGCGTATTTTTAACGAAGAAACTCGATCGAGCAAAGAATATTATTGCGAAAGCAATAACGTTTCAATATCCAGCTTGTGCCGTTCAGGAATTTACATCACGCTCAGATAATGATACCGGGAGGGGAAAACATTATTCAGAGAATGCGAAAAAAATCGGCACTCGAAAAATGTACAGTTTCACTTTTCTTTATGTTTCATTAGCTGTGTGCCGTAATACAATTAAAATTAAAGATTTGCGGAGCGACACTCGAGTCTGGCTAGTTAAGGAACGAATCTACTTACCGCTGAGTAGAAATAGTTTTACGTAGATCAACTGTGGTATAATTAAAAGTTTCGAGATTCTTATCTCGAGCATTAATCACGTGTAATTAATAGGCACAAAGATTTGTAATGAGTTAGCATTATTTCGAAATTGTAGCACGGGGTAAAACGTGACTGTGGGGTAAATTCAGCAGATTTTCAAAACGGGATAAGTGTATTGAAAAAAATCGAATCTGTTTCAATGACTTTCTAATCTCAAATATTCGTGTAATGTAAGAAAATCGGAAGGACGATATATCTATAATTATATTGAACTCCACTGAATTTTGTAAAAGGTCATATTAAACTTACATTTTTCATTGTAAACTTTTACGAAAAAAATCTTATATTATAATATGTCAAGGACTATTAGTCCATTAATTAAGTAAATGAATAAATCCTTAATTGTATCGATTAATTTGAAAAAGTAGGTCTTACTTGTCAAGAGAAATTTTAAAGAAGACTTTATTGATTTTTCTTGCGTTTGATAAGTCCAAGTAGAAACAGACAAATGCGGCAAGACTTTCTCTTCGAGCCAGACTGTATATTTTTCTAAATCAAGTGTTTTTTCATTACCCGTGATAACTTAGCCTTTTACAGTCTCACTAAAAACATTATATTAACTCGAACCCCTTTTGTGTGTTAATTTATTCTACGACGGAATTCGACAGTCGCATTAAATTTGCAGCGATCTCATTTCTCACTCCGGCCAGCGAGAAACAATCAGCGGCTCGATACGAAAGTAGCGAAATTGCAGCGCAATCCCCGCGAGGCGGACAAAATCGATAGCCGACCGCAGGTTAAATCATCAATAATTCATCAATCCGCCCATCCTTCCCCGATCCATCCTGCACCCGTCAACATCACGCGACAATCCGGTCGAACAATCCGTCGCGCGGAATCGAGCCCACATTCGGCGCAGGGTAGGCACTCGTAAACAAACTCGGAGTTCAAAAGTGGCCGCGCCGTTTCGCAAGGATCGCTCGAGCTTCCGCGGCCGCGGGAAATTGCGGTTTCGCAAGGGCCGCCGGCAGATTGGACCTTTCCAGGCGGCGGGAGAAAGACCGGGCGATATGCCCATTCGTTGAAAGTTCGATTTCGGACTCGATACACCGCGCCGCGGCCGTTTATCATTTTACGGCCGGGACAGCCTAATCGACCGGGGCCGCGAGTAAATATTATAAATTGTGACGCATTGGCTTTGCTTTTCCGGGGCTGCTGCCACGTAACTCGCGCGATGAAATGTGGGTTTACAGGTTTACGGGGATTTACTTTTTTGCGTGGATATAAGGTAGTTTCAGAGATGGGAAATACTTCGTTTTTCGAGCATCGTACCGTAGCTGTGATTTTATGTGGTATTTAAGTTCTTGCGGTTGATCGTAAAGATAAGTTGGCTGGAGGACTGATAATTTATTTGATTGTATCTCATTTTATTTGCAAAGTTTATTTTCATTTGTTGTAACATTTTAAACCAAGTCTACTAGTAATTATTTCTGTAATTTGTTCTTTTAAAAATGTGCAAAGTTTATTTTCATTTGTTGTAACATTTTAAACGAAGTCTACTAGTAATTATTTTTGTAATTTGTTCTTTTAAAAATGTGCAAAGCTTCTTGAGATTGAAGCTTGCGAAAGTGCAGGCTCCGTTTTTAACGAGGCGACGCTTGAAGATGCAAATGCTAACTTAGTGCAAAGCCAATGAGTTGCTTATGGTAATAGGGACTTTCTTAAAATTACAACATTGCAATTTTTTTGAAGTCTGTGACCGAGATAGAAACTTAATTTCTTAATTTTACATTCAATATTGCATGATTTATACAGAAGATAAAATAATTAAGATTCTAGAGCACAGAATCTTCTGGAATGCATTCGATTTGTTTATTTAAACAATTTTTACGACATGTATGATACACAGCTCTTCTCGAAAAAAAAAAAAAAAAATTACTTGAATTCTTGCATATTCATTTCCATACTGAATCTGACAAAGATAAATTATTTATTGCTTGAATATCAATTATTAGCTTAGAAAATTTTCATGAAATCTCAGGAAACGCACATACCCACTCAGTTCTAATTGATCTGAAAAATTAACTCCTACACACTTCAACTATCGCGGAATTCCCGAGCACAATCATAATCTTCTGTCTACATTCATTTCATTACCCCGGTGAAAAATGTCGAAACGAGAGCGTTTTCTTCTCACGTCCGTTTGCGCGGGGTTTGTCAAGAATCAATGCAACGCCGATATGTAACAAAGTTAATTAAGCTCCATAAATGCAACAGTGGAGGGGAAAAAAAACCGCAGCGACAACGGCAATCTGTCGGAACGAATTTTCGTCGTCGAATTTTCCCAACTTTTCGCACGTTTCACTCCGGCAGAAAAAAGCGCCACGGCCCTCGTGAAATTCGGCAGAAATGATCCATTAAAGAGGAGATTTGCGACATGACGTCGGGCAAGGTCCTCGCGACACTTGGGACATCAGCTTCTTTGCGAAACCTCTTCAGGGAAAAATGACCTGTGCCTGGACTGCGCGTCGCGCTCTTTTTTGGCGTTGGTCATTAAATCGTTGGAAAACGCAATGGGTTTCTAAACATTTTCATCATTACGAACCTTATATACCCTTTCGCAAAGTGCACAAAAACCTGAACGTACTACTTCCTCCGATTTACATTCTTACAAAAAAGTTGATCCGATGAAGATTTCATACCTCCGCTTATTCAAATAAGTGCATATGAAATTACACGTCAGACCAACAGAATTTACGTAATCGAAAGAGCTCTCGATCACGTTACTTTACTGTAGCACACTTGACAGCATCTGACAATCACCATGACCCGTACAACATCATTGCTCAAAAAAAAAGAAACATTGCACTTCGCCAAAGCCAATGGGTAAAAGAAGTACCAGTTTCTTTTTCGACCCCGCTGCACCTTTCGCGTCGGGCGGAATCCAGACGCTGCGGTCGGCTCGTCCGCGGACCAGTTTTCCAGCCTTCCGAAGGTCGTCGCGTCGACGCCTGCGCCGATATAACGAATCTCCCCCTCGCGCCGATCGTTATTATTACGAAACGGAGCGGCCGCCCGTTGCGAAAGCTCGCGCGGCGAGATCCTTAACCCCAGCATTTGCATAGCTCGTTAGATCTCGGATTAGGAGAGAGAGAGAAATAAAGGAAGGCGAGATTGGAAATGAACGCGAAGACGGATTTTCCAGGTGATTTTTTTCTTTTGTTGCTTGGCGCGTCGATTTTCGACGGGGACTGATTGATTCTATTCGAGATTGCGGTAGATGCTTATCGCGGAGGCGGCCAAATGCGAACTTATGAATAAAATATGTTGGGGCGTGAGCGCACTCGAGCAAAGCGTAAAATTACCTGGCGATGTAGCGTGTATGACGCTGAGTAAGTGGGCATTACATGTAATGGCGCGATTTGATTTTCATTGTTTTCGATTTAATTATTAAATGGTTTTAAGTACGCGATGAAAGAAGTGCTTTTTATTTTCTTGGATAATTTTTTTTACAGTGTTAATAATCATTTTACGTAACGTAAACTTATCGTTTGTATTGATTAATTATACTTGAGGTTTTTGCTTTATTAAGTTGTGTTTTTTTTACGAAAGAGTACTATAAATAAATTGAAGATTGTAATTGAATGATAAATTCATACTTAATTCTTTGAAGACTCGTTTGCAATGTTATTATTATGGTTAATATAATTGTGTACACTTGTGATAATTACGACGGATATATCTTGCGACTAATAGTTATTGATTTGATTGTACATTTCCAGCACAATTAGTGTAGTTATGATGCATTTGCATGATTAAAAATAGATTCTTGAATTAATCAAAAAATAATCTGTACTCATATTTTAATAAATTCGGGTATGGCCTTTTGAAACTTATTTTTCGCGGTGAGTCATGAATATGTATCAAAATATTTTATTTTTTATCAATCCTTATTTGCATCAAATGTACACACACTTAATTTAAGCTAAGTAGCCAAACCTGATCTCGACAAGTAGTCACAAGTAAGTTTAAGGTTGTATGCAAGTTCCCCGATCAAGATTGTAAACCGCGAGCTTCGATTTTTCAAAATGACCAGCATTCGATATACAAAGAAACCTGCCACGGTTTTCCGTAAAAATAGAATGTTTCTACACAACCACACTTATCTCAACCCCTAGCTATTACATCCCGCTGTATAATCAAGCCTCGCATCGATCCTCCAAAAAAACAATGACCCGGACAGCTGGCGCGGGCCTCAAGGTCGCGCTAAACCAGCCGGACAAAGAAAAAGCTCCTCCCGTCCGGCATTAAGGAAAAAAGTGGCAAAGTTCCCGCGCGGTGAGAGGAACCGGTCGTCCGCCACGAGCAGATCCGCGTACGAAGTTCGCGCATTTCGGCTTCGTTCCCTTTCGACTCGGGCGGGTCCCGATCACCTTGCGCGACAGAAAAATCGAGGAAGCGATACGTCGTCCGCACCGGCGCGTCCCCTTCTCTCCGAAGGATATGACCGGGTGGCGTGCAGTAGGGGGTTTCGCAAGAGGCGGCGGCGTTTCCCGAGGCGTCACATCGTTCCCATTTCGAAATTCGCTCGAAAGCGCGCGGCTGCTCGCGCGCGTACGAAAGGCGGACTAGAGGAATTCGCGCGCCGGCTCGCCTCTCCGAGCGTTTCTCAATTTGCCGCGAAACGCCGCCTTTTTTCCCTCTTCCCTTTTCGACTCGAGGTCGCGATGCGATAAAAGCTCCGACAGAGAGTTCGAGAAATTTTGTTCCAGGCGGGATTATTACTAGCCGCGCGATGACTTTTTTTGCGGGGCGATCGATCGAGATGACTTAAGAGGCCAAACGGCTTTTTTCGAATTAAAAGTAGGTTAGTTTTTCAGATTCAATGAGATTTCTGTAAAAAGAGACTTTCTATTTCTTTCAGCTATTTATGATGTTCATACGTTACACCTTTTTTGCTACTTCTTCAGTGAAGAAAACGTAACGCCGTATGGCCAGCAAAAATTAATTGCTCATTTTTCTTTTAAATGAAGATTTAGAGCAGGGAATTTGAAAAATAATGCATTTGAGGAAGAGAGGTCTCGAATGATCACAAAACGAACCAGTGAATATTAATTCATTTATTAACAAGCTGACGTTTCGACGCTGGTAATAGCGTCTTCTTCAGAGCTGTAAAGCACGACGAAAAAACAATTTTGGTTAAACAATAATAAAGAAACAGACGCTCAAAGACGTGAGAACCACTTATGATATGATAATTATGATCATAAGTGGTTTTCACGTCTTTGAGCGTCTGTTTCTTTATTATTGTTTAACCAAAATTGTTTTTTTGTTGTGCTTTACAGCTCTGAAGAAGACGCTATTTCCAGCGTCGAAACGTCAGCTTGTTAATAAATGAATTAATATTCACTGGTTCGTTTTGTGATCATTCGAGATCTCTCTTCCTCAAATTTATCCAACGAACGTCCGAGTCACTCTCTACAAAAATAATGCATCACATTTTACATAAGCGATGTATGTCCGCGCGTAGTTGATTATACAAGCGTCTAGCATCTAAAAGATTGTGAAAGAAATTCACTTGCTATATATCTATATTAAATAATAAGTCATAAAAATTTCTTTAATAAATTATGTATAGTTTAATCAATTTTTAAAAGAAAATATCATTGTCCTGTTGCAGATAGACGATGAGAAGCCAGCATCGGTGCGGGGTCGAGGTGTATCTCGATTCAACCCCAAGAGCGCGACCGAGCTTCCCACGGAAGCGCCGTCGACGCTGTCTGGTCCCGACACCGGACCCAAAGCTGGCCGTCGAGTTGCAGTTTCCCGGAGGCTGGTCTCTTCCCGCGGGAGCGCGACAACCACCAGCACCGCTGGGATCGACGCGACCACCTTGAGGCCTCGGGCCGACACTGCCATTCCACGTTCGCATGAGAAATCAAAAAATGAAGCCAACGCATCCCCTGCTAGGTTCTCCGCTCGCAAATCATCGAAGGGATCGACCACGGAGTCAGCGAAGATCGTCGACGACGCCAAGGACAGGAGGTACCTGCCTGACGGTCTCAGCGACGCCGCGAAAAGTGCCAGGGGGCAGGGCAGGGTAGAGGGGATCGAGGCACCCAGAGTGAGCAACAGGCGGGTCTCTCGTCCTGACAGGACCAAGCAGAAGCTGGAGAACGGGGGACCGTCGGTGTTCGCCGGGTCGACGGATAACTCGCGTTCGCGTACCGGCCGTAAGATTCAGAACCAAACGCTGCTCACTGGGAGACAGTTGAAGAGCAGCATTCCATCCAGCTCGAGATTCTCAAAGAGCAAGACGACCGAAGAACCGGAGACTGGGACGACCACTGAAGCTGCCAGGACTACCACCCGGCGGGGCATAAAGTATGATTCATTTGACCTTCGCAAGAAAGTAGGAGATGCCCGGCAGAAGCAGGACATCACGGCTTCCGGTTCGGAGAGTGTGAGAATCAACATCCCTCTAAATTTTGAAGAGTCCAGGAGGCTGGCTGGAGGTACTACCGTCGGTCCCGATGCGTTCACGACGGAAGTTCCGAAGCGGACGGTGAATGGAAGGTACCGAGGAAGACAAGCGGACAAGAAGCAGGAAACTGAAGCTACGACAGTTGGCAACACTGCTCCCCGAAGTTCATCAAGGAGGGGACCTGTCGCAGCTGCTAGGATTGCTGAGAGCTCCACTGAAACGTCAACTGCCCGAGTTCGAGGTCGCAACAACGAGAGTCGAAGGGCATCAGATGGATCCTCCACCACGGCCCAGCCAGAAGCTCGCCGAAGGAGCTTCAACACCAAACCGGCAGCCAACCGACAAACGGATAACGATGATGACACCAAGAACCAGGGATCGGCGAAGGCGAATAGAACGAGGGGTCGGTACAGATTGGATGCTACCACTGGTAGACCTTTGCCCACCGCCACACCCAGCGGTGCCAGGACCACGACGTTCCCGAGTTACTGGACGACCGAGTCGGAAGTATATACTACCGCACCAACGATGACGAGTACCACGTCAAGAGCCACGACTATTACGTCCGAGGCTCTTAATGCAGAAATCATGAATAGAAGAGATGGAAGCGGGGATAGCAGATCCATACTCAATGCTGGACAGAGACGTAGAGCATCCAAGGAGGACTTCTTCAACCATGGATTAGGATTTAGGGGAAGAAGGCCACCTGGATTGGATGAAGGTTTTATAAGCTTCACTAAAAACAAACCTATGTTTTTTATTTACTAATAATATTTTCAATGATCATTTCAGTTCCTACTATGGTGACAACACCCCCGATGGAAGCAAGCGTGCCACAAACGACTTTGAGTCCGGAGAACTTTCCAAGGGGTAATCCCGGTTGGACTCTGAGGCGCCGACCAGGTCACTGGTTCAATGGACCGCATTCTGGTCCATCCGCCAATCCGGCCGAGTCGCCAATAGCCCCTATACCGGATCGAGGACCCACCACCACGACTACGACTGTCGCCAGCACGACGGCCAAGGCTGGGAGGAGGGGAAACAAGACCTTTGCCAAGACAGCTCCGGGAAGCCTCAAGGAGGAGCTGAACGAAAGCGATAATTATCCGCCTGACTTTAAAGCTCGATTGGCCCAATTGGTGAGTAAAGTTTGGCGAAAGATTGCTTTGTTTACTTCTGCATACAAAGTGTAAAAAAAATGTAAAAAGTGTAAAAAGAAAACATTCTTCGACCATTTCGATTCTTTTGGAAATTATAGTAGTATCTTAATGATATTTTAGTATCAGAAATTATAAAAACAATTGTAACTATTGCAAATTGTACAGTCGTAGTAAAAAATAATGAGTAAGACAAATAATGTATATAATTCATTGATTTACTTTTACACGCAAAGGAAGTATTTTTAGATCATTCAAAATTTCTTTCGCTGGACTCCAATGTACACTATTAAATAAATTTAACCGATAAAAAAATTTCAGCAAAATGCTGGCGGGCAGTCCAGAACACCGTCAGAGGTAAGCAGACACACTTGAAAGATATAAGCTTCTCTCCTATCTCCGATTTACTTCTTTGACTTAACTGGACTAATTTCTGCCGTGAGGGTTGACTATCCTTTTTTTAACGATTTCCCCCTACTAGATTAAGATAACACTATTGTAATACTTAACTTCGACTTAACGAGGACTGCTTCAAACGCTCTGTCAAGCTGGCTTGTCCACTGAAAATCTATTTGGTTCAAGGATCTACTATATAGAACAAAATGTGATGAATATGCATTTCAGATTTAATGTGTTATTTTTGGATATCTGTTTTTAAATAGTCTACTTGTTTTAAAGGTCAAAATTATTAACTGGAAATGCATATCTTTTTATTTTTAGAGATTTTATTAACAGCTTTAACAAATATATTAATATATTTTGATTCATAAAAATTTAATTCAATTTACTTGATATCGAGAATTGCATTTACCAATTCTTATAATCTTTAAATTTAGTACATTTCCTTATCGTTCATTTTAACATTATTAAATTCACTTCATTCGATGAAACTGCTACTAAGATATGTACACTAATCCTTAATTAATTAATTTAATATTTTTTGCGTTAATTTATCGATACTAATAATTTATCTACTAATCTATGCAAGATGCAAGAAGTTAGGAACAAATTTTGTTAAAGCTGTTAAACTTCAATAAATTCAAAAAATTGAACTTTTTATTTAATCATGAAAGTAAAAAATAATTTCAACTATAAAGGCACCCGTATAAAATAATGATTTACTTAGGAACGTCAGTTGCATACCAGCTCGAATGCAGGTACAGATCTTGAGCTCGCCTCTTCGGATAACTCATATGTAGTGGTTGCAAATGAGGTACCCCCTAAAAACGCGACTGCAATGTCGCTGACGATGGATGAGCAGCAAGTAAGAATATAAAAAAGCTAAAAAACTTATGGTTCGACTTTTATTTTAAATTTAAAATCATCGCTTCATTACTGTGTGATCGATTTCGAATCATCACTTGCTCATTTAATCATTTGAACTTCACGAGTTTACGAGCAACATTTTGTTTTATTTTGTATCGGTTATTTTTTTACGCATAGCTTTGCAAAGATAATCTCTCCTCACTTTTTATTTATATTTTTTGTTTTATCACATTTTGCCAAGATAAGTGCTTAAAATTCTCGACGAAATCATTACGCTGCATTTCATCAGCCATTGCTATATGTAAATAGCTCATGCTCAGAAACATCAAGTAAACACGTTTATCAAAGTACAAAATTACTGTGTGCAACGATAAAATACAATGAATTTTCAGTGTGATGTATGACTATCCCTTCGAGCTGGTGACTAGCAATTTCGAAGAACATGTAAATAATAGAGATGTGAAAAGATTTATCTTTTTTTTGATCAAACTTTTTTTTCAAAATTTTTCTTATTACTTTTATGTATTACACTGTCTTAACTCACCTTTTTTTTCTTGTTCAAAGTATTAATCTACATCTCTCTTACTCATGGCAATGGCCACCTCTCAATGTCTAATTTCTTGCTTCTGGCATTCTGTTTTCTAATATACAGAGTGAAATCTCATCGAAACCCGGTTATGACACGGGTGATGAATTTCTGCATTGTGGCGAGTGCGCACAATACAAAGATTTCTTTTCTTTATTAAAAAAAATCTGGTTTTCTCTGTCAAACCTTAACATCTAATCAAACCCCAAGCGTGAATTTTCATTCTAGAAACTACTTATCGCTTAAATTATTTGAAAATGCGAAATTATTTTAGAAAATGTGATACCTTCTAAATTAATTTCACGTTTTCAGATCTAGCCTAGACAAATAACTCATTAGTCCACGATGAGAATTCACGCAG
>JAXIUT010011259.1:10756-24043 GCA_035586675.1 Eurytoma californica
ACCTTCTAAATTAATTTCACGTTTTCAGATCTAGCCTAGACAAATAACTCATTAGTCCACGATGAGAATTCACGCAGCACGATCTCAACAAACATTACGCAAAGCTCAACACATCAGCTGCTTTGGATGTCAATAACGCCATTCAAAACTGGCCGCCGGCATCGTACCGCTCGTGCAATGAAAAAAAAAGGAACAGCCGCATTAACTCCGCTCTGTATTTGCAAAACAACTCGAGAAAGAAATCCGTCGGACACCCTAAAACGTCCTCGCAACACACAATCCCCGCCGGGGGGGTATCGAGCGGAAAATCGCGAACCGGTCCGTCGTCGCTTTTGATTTCGGGTGTGTGTATGTATATACCGCGGGAGAGAAAGTAGCGCGGCACGCGCTCGCCCGTGGGCGTGGTGCGCTATAGCTATCGCACGAGCCGAGATTAAATGGAGCGCTCGGGCTCTCCGATCGACTATCGCGGATTTTAAAGGAGATCGAGGTGGCGCGCGCGTGCCCGCGAGCACGTACATGCGGGATTTCGGTTTCGAGCGCGCGGTGTGTTTTTCAAAGTCACGACTGAGGTTTGAGGAGGATATTTTTTTTGGGTTTAGCGAGGGCCAGCGTGGAAAGCTTAGCGTGTCATTAGCAATGATTTTATTGGAGAGTAAGTGTTTCTTTTAAATGTGATTGATTATTCTTTTTAGAAGGGCGTGAGCTAATGGTTTTTTTAAATTACGTTTTATAGCGCCTTTTATATTTGATTTCGTGAAATTATTGCTTAAATTTCAATTATCATAATTTATGTGTGCGCGCAACGCTGTGTTTTCACAGTAATTCAACGCACGCGCGAACATATGTTGATATTAAATTTATGTGATGAAGGACGTTTTGGTCTCGTTAACTCGGGTCGATAATTTCTGAATTGTTAATTCGTTGGTGCAATTAAATCTTCTTCGTATATTATGAAAAGTAAATGCACTTGTATAAATATCCATGATAAACGTGTAATGCACATTTTTTTTATGCCTAAGAATAAAGAAAACAATAGAAATTAATGTTTCTACATAATGTTAAGGCATTGCTGAAATGAATTCATTAAATTACATTAGCTCGATTTAAATTAAAGTAATTACAAGTCTGAATAAATCATTGCTAATGAAATAGATATCGAGTTACAAATTAACATAGTTAGAATCGAAAGTGTTGATTTCGTACATTAAGTTCAATAAAAAAGTTAAGACTACTTTTCAAATAGATACTAAATTTTTTTTGGTACGTTATGAATCCAAAGTAGGATCCTTCAATTTTTAATGGATTAAATCACATACAATGCAACCCAATGGTAAACTCATTAAACAGCAGTAATACATCAAAATACACTGGATTCTAGGTACTCAAAAACTTTTAATATAAAATACATGTAACAGGATTTTTTATATTTACCATACCAAAATTAGATTTAAACATATTTGACCACACAGAAAATAAAGCTACTGTTGTCTCCTTAATGAAAAATATATTTTATATTTTAATCGAATCACCTACAGAATAAATTTTGAAATCCCTTATTTACCTATTAACAGTCTAATAATCAAGTAGATCTGACGCAACCAACCCAATTTGATTCCTCTACAAATGTCAATCTCCAGTGATCGAGCCGCGGCATGCCAATAAAAAGTTGGTTGTTGTCCTCCCAAAAAAAAAAGAAAAAAAATTCAATTAAAATCCCACCCACAGAGCGTGACACGCGCCCTCACAAACTCGATAATTGAACTTTCAGTTTCTGTCGACTGCAGCGATAACGTGGCTCGGGCTTGTTAGGCAGCGTCTCGTCTCATGGGTCGCTTCCTTTCTGCGCTTCGTCGGTTCAGTCTTCGCTCCTACTGACTTGAGATACATATAGCCTATAAAGTCTAAGCTAAGAACGAAAAAAAAAAGAAAAGCACACACGAGCAAATTGCGTTACAATCGGAACGAACTGAGTGCGGGGACACAAAACGAGAAAGTAGTTAAGAAAGGAAAAAAAGAAAGAACGTTCGAAACGGTCATTAAGTTTGAAATCTATTAATTACTCGACTAAAATGCCACCTGAGACAAATATAGTTACTCTTCCGAGCGGAAATCCGTGTCTCCGATCGAAATACTCTTCGTGTATCGCGAGTGAAACGTCTTGAAAAAAAAATTGTCCACCGAAAAAGCACTAACCAAAAATTCTTCTTCATTCTTCTTCTTCTGCTGCCATGCTTCGGGAAAAGAGTTGGGCAATCTAAAAACAGTGTGCAAGGTGTGGATAAAAAAAGCATAAGCGAACAGAATTTGGGATGGTACTGGATTAAGAGCCAAAAAAAAAAAAAAATACAAAAAAAAAACAAACCGAAAAAAATTCGTCCTGTAAGAAAAGGGGGCTGCTTTTTCAGGCCAAAAAGATGACGTCCGCCGAGCTATTTGCGGCCCGTTCAAGAATGAAATTGGAAAATGCGCGTAAATTGATCAAGCCCGAGTTGGCCATCGACGAGACGAGCGCGACACAAGTGATCGTTGAGCCGTCGTCGAGGCCGCGGCTGGACGCGGAACAAAGGCCCGGCGACTCCGCGGTCGACGAGGATCAGAAAGTTTTCAAAGTCGCGCGAAAATCGAGTGCGCCCACTCTGAAGCCCCAGCCGAGCCAGAAGAGTTTTACAAAGTCCGATTGGAAACCGTCCAAATTGCGGAAGAACTTCAAGGAAGGCCAAGTGCGAACCTCGAGGTACAAGCAGGCCCACGTCTACACGCCGAGGTCGAAGGCTTTATTGACCAGCACGACGACCACCGAGAAAAATCCCGTCGAGTCCAACGACGTCGAGAGCACGACCAAGTCGGCCAGGCATGGTAGGTATCAGGACCAAAAGCACAAGTACGTGCCCAAGCAGCCGCGAGGAACCAGCAAGCACCGCGGCCCCAAACCATCACCCGTCGAAAGCAATATCTCCGAAGAGCTACCGATCTCTTCCACGAGATCGCCGCTGGTCGAGAAATCGCGAAAGATCTTCACGCCCCGAAAAAGCGACAAGAACCACGTGGAGGACATCAAGGCGGTCGCCCTGAAGCTGAGAAAGACTCTGGAGAACATGGAGAAGAGCCAAACTCCGCGGCCGCCGAGAAGAAGCGACTCATCGGAGGGTTCAACAACCCTACTGACAACCATGAGGACCGTGAAATCGTTCTCCTTCTCGACGCGCCTGGTGAAGATGGACGAGAATGACGTGGCGACTTCGTCGACCATGAGGATGATCGAGGAGGAGTCGACGCCGAGTTCAGTGGCCACCTCGACTTCCTCCAGCGTCGTCACCGAGATCGTCACGCAGAACCCGGCCGACAACGAGATCACCTCCCCCGCCACCGAGGAGCCGGTGCCGAGCACCAGTTCCTCCTACGACGTCATCAACGAGATCGAGAACTCGAGCGCCTCGAGCCCCGTCGAGACGGCCATCAAGAGCACCCGCAGCCCCGCGGACGCGGAACCGAAGTGGGCTGCGCTGGTCGACGGCGAGGAGCCCACCACCGCTCGAGCGGACAACCAGCCCCGCGCGGCGGCCCTCATAAGCGACTCGGGCTCGCCGGTGTTCGTCGTGTACCCGTCGGCAACGGAGAAACCGCTGAGCGTCGCCATCACGCCCAAGTTCTACAACCGGTACCAGCAGACCCCCAAGCCGGAGGAGGCGCAGCGGCAGTCGGTATCGCAGGAACCGGTCATCAGCGTGAAAGTCTCGAGCAGCGACGGCTCGCTGCAGGGAGCTGCCGTGGATAACGCGGCGAGCGGCGACTTGGGCGGCTCCAACATCTTCAATCCGATCAAGAGCGCGGCGATCTTGGAGACCGGTAACTCCACCTTCCTGGAGCAGCTCAGGAGCACCGTGGCGCCACTGCTCAGTACCCTCGGAGCCAAGTCCCCTGTTTTTTCGGGGGTTTATAAAAACACCAATAGCGCAGTGAGTCACTTTTTTATTTTCGCTAATCAGAATTTACACTACTATAAATATACTGTGCGATTATGTTTGACCATACAAAAATGCAAGTATACATACGCAAATTTTGTCACATTAAAAAAAATGCTACTTTAACTTGCATGTATAACAACAAAACGCAGCAAACTAATACATATAATTTTAATCAGCTTTTTATGAAGTAATTATTAATTGGTGAAATTTATATGTTTGTATTCGAACAGAATTCAATACCCAGAGTTACTCCAAGCGGCGCACCTCCGAGGTTTAGTGCAAGATATCGAGGCGCAGAGCTCTTTGTAAGACGACCAACTCCGCCGATGAACACAATATCAGAGGTAAGAACAACAAATTAAATCAATACACATTTCATACAAAAATAGGTATTGTACATGACCGCATGAATATTTTACAAATAAATATAAACACATTTGCATGTTGGTATCAACAAGGCAGGTGAAAATCCGGAATCACTGTTACGAGTGTAGAATTACAAATAGCGCAGATAAAGCACTAGGTATCTGTATTGTTTGTACTATTATGAAATTAAATTATTACATTCACGGTGATTTATGATATAAAATTTTTATCGCAAAAAGTGGATACTTTACTTTTGATTGACCAATCATATTATAAAATAATACATGTTAGTTTGATAATTCAGACTTTAAAAATTAAAAATAATTTAGAGCCAATTTCATTTTATTCAATTCATTAATGTAATAAAAATGCAAGCGAAGACTCAGCTAAAGTATCCATAAATTTGACGACGACAGTGATACACCGCCGTATAATATTGTATAATTCTACGCACAAAAGTTTATAGATAGCAAATTTATTACTAGTTAACTAGATAAAAATGCGGTTATTTGTAAATATTTTTTGGTAATAAATTACCATATTATGCTTTTACTTTTTATAATTATTTACTTTTTTAACGTTTTATAAATTCCATTTAAATGTTAAATTTATATATTCGACTACTGCTATAAGACGGTTGCTACTATCTTTTGCTTTACTAAGTTAATCGCGAAGGCGTCGAGAGAACGACCTACTTCTCTAGTATAGACTGTCGTCAGCCTTTAAATTCAAATGCTAGTTTCATACTTGTATTGCTTATCCAAAGCTTTGATGTAGTTCATCGTCGAAAAGCAAACAATAACTATAATGCAAAATAAAAATGTGAGTTAGCGCAATATTTATTTTATTAAATTAAAAATAACAATTTTTATAAAACTGCCTTCTATATTTAAATAGTGATTTTGCAATGTTGTAAATATGCGATTGTAAAAGATCGTTTTATTGTATATATATTATTGTACATATGAAGAAATCCAATTAAAATGATGTACATACTTATAAAATATTAGACTACCACAAAGCACTGTATACTATGTACAGCACAAAGAAAGCACAACATTTTTTGATTACAGAGCTACGGTTTGGGGCCGAAAATCGATGTGTCAAGTCCTGGCGAGCCAAAAGCCCTGACTCTTTATCAGGCAGTGGAGACCGCCAGCATTAACAACGAACAGACAGACGTACGTCAATTATGGCAGCTCGCAAGAGCTGCCCAGGTAGATAACGCTACCGTTATTGACCCTTACGGCACGAACAGTTCTAACAGTGACTCATCAAAAATAATATCAATAACCGTAACAAATGCTAATAACGACATTGGCCTTTCGCTTAATGAAACCGCCACGACCCTCGCGTCTGACACGACAAACGACTCTATCACCAATTTAGAAACTACACAGCAGCCGCAACAAACATCAGATGATAACACGTCCACTACTGTTACCACTGTCACCGATTCTCTCGCGGATATGAACAGACTAACGACCGTTGAACCGGTGACTGAAAGCACCATGTCAACCAGCACTGAACTAATTACGGAAGTATCAGTTTCGATTAGTGACAACTCAAATCAAAATAACTTAATAACTACTACTCCGTCGCTCTCAATGGAAACTACAACAGTACTGGAAACTACGAGTACCGAAGAATCAGCTACCAGACCTACTACTTTTAATAGTAAATGTAACTGTTTTATGGATAGCTCTTCAGAGATGCCATTTACATTACCTTCATTGTCAGATAATGATCTAGTAGATAGCACGACATCAAATCCTGAAAGTAATCCTTTAATGGAAAATTCTTCGGAGATATCTACGACGATTTCATCGTCGTTAAGTGTAGATACTGCAACAGAAAATTCTAATGTAACCACTGAGGTATCAAGTAATCGAACACCGAAAAACTTAGATGATTTAAATTCGCAAGCTGAAGTAAGTAATTCCTTGTTAGATATTATATTACCCGCAAGTAATAATGAAACAACTCAACCTGCAATTATGGAGATTCAAATAGAACAAGAACCTATGAAAACAGCAAAATTAGAAATTTTAGCTCAAGTTAAGTCCACTACTACTAATGATATAAGCAACACAGTAACTGTTGCTGTCGAAAATACGACGCAAATGTTTGAATTGTTAGCTACTATCGATATCGGAACAACTGACCAACCTTCAAACTCTACCCAAAATGAAGAAACAACAATTGCATCAACACCCTTACAAACTACTGAAGTAGTAACTGAAGTTAGAACTGATATACCTTCAGATTTAATAAATCAAACCGAAGTAGTAACTAATTTACCTGCAACAACAATTAGTACTGATTTACCTACAACAATGACTGTCATAACTAATGAAGATAACCAAGATGTGACGATACCACCAACAGAAATGTTCAATTTAATAGCTAATGATAGTTCGACTGATTCAAATGATAATTCGAATAATTTGGATGTAAAGATTCAAATCTACAATGCTATAAACGCAACTGTTCCTGCAGGTACTGAAAAACTAAGCTATGTAAAAGATGAAATCAGTGATCAGGAAATAAAATGGGCATTCGAGAATTTTCTAAATTCAATAGCTGCTTCAAAAGAAAATCTTTCTTTTAACTATTCTTCGAGTAACAATCTTTTGTCTAACTTATTAAAGATTGTTGAAAGGTACTCTGTTAATGCTACAAATTCAACTCAAGCCTCTTTCTCTTTAAATGAAAACAATGTGGATAGCTCGCCTGATGGGCTTCCTCAGCTTTTGGGGGGTTTCTTAGATAATACGAATAAGACTCAATCTGTGACTAATGATAGCACAGTAGAAATTGATGAGACTACAGTAGTTGCACAAACGACCAACATTCCACTTACTACTACACCCGTAGAACCAAACACAAATTCAACAGATACAGACATAAATACAGAGATGAACATTTCTACTACTATAGATAGTGGTATATTTGAAACTACTACTTTTCCCCCAATAACAACTACCCCCAGTTTATCAGTTACCCCAGATAACAATTCAACTAATTTATCAATGTCGTATGCACCTTACATTACCCGCATGTTACAAATATTTGCTAAACTTTTGAATGCTACATCCCTTTCTGAATTACCAACTGATTCCCAAGTTCAGGAATTAGATTCATCATTAACCTCTAATTCGACTGAAACTATACCAGCAGTCGATGGCCTGAATCAACCCGCATTAATGGATAACTCTACTAATCAAACGGTCATGGATGTGACAACCGAAACCCAAACAAGCCCCGAACTCACAACTATTACTCCAACTGTGCTTACCCCTTTCCAGGATTCATCGCCAGCAACCGCCCAAAGGACGGCAGGTGCCAACACACAACCCGATCAAACTCTCACCACATTAAATCCTGCCATCAATACCCCATCATCATCCGCATCTTTCTCAACCACCCCTAACACCATTAATCCATCCACTATAAATCCACAAACAACTGTTCCGGCTGAGACGACGACCATTCCGGAGAATAATTCGGCAACTATTTCTTCATCAACGCCTTCATCAACCATGAGTTCGCCAATAGTCTCCGATAGCACACCAACTTCAACGCAGCAGCCAACAACAACATCTACTGTTGGACGTTTTGGCACCAGCAGACTCACTCCAGCACCGAAGTTCACATCTAGTTCATCAACACCTGCTCCATTAAGAGATTACCTCATTTACGGAATTTTCCCCAACAATACCATTGTCAGAAAGCGCCCAGAAGATAATCTAATCGATGCAAGGAATGTGGATAGCCCTTACGTGATCTTTGGAATCTATCCAGACGGGAGACTTGTCCGCAAGTTCCCTAATGGCACGGTAATACCGGACCCTCCCAGCAATCCGGTTGAAGTTGTATTTTCCCCTAGTACAACTAGTACTACTAGTACTACTAGTACAACTAGTACAACTAGTACAACTACTACTACTACCACTAACAGGCCCAGATTACCCGATAACCAGGCTAATAATCAGGGCATGCGTAATCAGAATGTCGACTTCTCTAATAATCGTAGTCCCGTTGACGACGTGAATACCCAGAAAGGTTTCTTCGCCCCCAATGAAGTTGACAATGCACTAGGTGGACCCACCGGTTTTGACCTCCTAATCAGTAGTGTTGGTAGCAACACAAACGAAATGGTATATCATGTTCATTTTCATCTTAATATAAGAAGAACGAAGTACGACATAACAAACTTCCATTTTCATAAAAGTCATAGAAACCTTTTTATTTTTTACTTTTTTTATTTTACAAAATATAAATTCATTCAATTGTAAGGTTCATACGTACATGTTAAATAGAGACTGCAAGGTTGCCAAAGAATGTCGTACTTTGACAAATACATATAAATACATATTATTTATACCCCTATTTATTTTTCTGTAAGTTGTTTCATTTTTACTTCACATTTATTAACTGCTAATAATAGATTTAACGTTTATGTGTTCATTAAATCAATTCTGTCGGCTAATTAATATACTGACGTTTATCATTTTTTTTTATTTAAAAATTCATTACTTATTGGCTGCAAATAATTTTCTTCTAAAGACTGTCTTTAACTAGTCCAATGTTCCAAATTAATCTCATATTTTGTATTTTAATAACCACAATAATTCAATTAAATAAATAGAATACGCATTTTAGATTAGTGTAATTATTAAGGCAATTTTTTAATTTCAGATGAAAAATATCGAAATATGATAAAATTATATTATTAATATAAGATTTGTAAATAAATTTTGTAAATTATATAATATTTTATTCACTATACGTTGGCACTATAAAGCACTGATTTGGTAATTGGGAGAAAGCACCTGTATGTAGAAATCAAAATTATTACATATTTTAAATATTATTCATTTTTCGATATTTCAAAGTATTAGTTGTATATTATAGTGTAAGAGTCAATAGCGGAATTAAGTATTTTTGGTAGTTAAACAAATAGAACGGCAAGTAGATGATGTTTAGTTACCCAAAATTGAAGATATTACTGCTAATTTCACAGACGGCTACGACAACGAATGCTCCCGGATCGAACGGCAATACTCAAGGTGGTCAAATTGTACAAGATCGAACCAGAGACGAGGTCACGAGAACAAGTGAGGGTGAAGGTCAACGCAACTCCGTGTTTATAGGACAGGTAAAAGAATGGAATGAAAAAGGAGTTTGAAGACCGACTCATGTTTGTAATTTGGTTAAATTTCATTGTTATTTCGATGTCCAAATTTTAGGATAAGTTCGTGAACTACTGGAGCAACGGAAAACCAAATTCAAATCCTGCTGTTCTCAGTGTTAACATCAATAGCGCCACCGTTAGTACAAATTTGAACCGTTAAAAAATTTAATGAGATTTAGCTAATTACAACGTTATGTAAAGTTGATGAAAATTGTAATGTAAATCTTATTTTTTCGTTCAGTCTGCCGTTAAAGAATCTCCGTTGTCAGGGCCTCCGTCTCCATTAAATTTCGATGTTTCACCGAATAGTCAAACTGGAAATCGAGTAACAGCGCCGCCAGGTTTCCCGTGGAAAGATCCTTTGGATCAAATATTTGGTATAACCACTGATGTACCAGCCATAACGGCATCAGTTGCTTCAAATACCATAGTACGTTGATGCCGATATTTTGATATGTCATTTTGTAATAACATTTTTTATATTGCATTATTGTTAGTTTTGCGAAAAATATTGTAACCTAATTTCAATTACATTTTAGTGTTAGAATGTCTGCGCTACATACGTGTACCAGTGATATTTTATACAATAGTTTTATTTTTATTTTCACTGCATGTAAATAGTTGCACTGCTTACTGCACAAATTGATAGACGATTATATATCATGGTTTTTTAAAACTATGATTTTACCGAATTACAAATTGCTTTTAGTTTACACGAAATATCATGTTACGTAGAAATTGTTAAGCAATGTTTAAATGTTTTCAAATCATGTCATGTACATTATTATTGTTGTAAATATGTTTTGGTTGCATTTATATTCAAAATTTTTTCTCTTCTGCGCAGGATGGTCCAAATGGTCAGAACACCGTGACAGGTCGTCCCTTAAAGGATTTGGTGGAGATCTTTAGTCCAGTGTCGAGTACAATAAATTCGTTGATAAACAATCCAACGAAGGCGACGACAGTTGTCACTACGTCAGCGCCAACAACAACGACAGCGGCTTCATCAACGACAGCGGCTTCAACAACGACTACAACTGAAGCAACAACAACGACTACAACAACCACAACCACCACTCAGGCACCAACAACGACGACAACCACTCAAGCACCAACCACGACAACTACACAGGCACCGACAACGCAGAGTACTGCGTTACCGTCGACTGTGCCAACTCCTACAATGAATCCGAATGCGTTCGGCACTACCTTTGATGATCTGGCTTTCCTCAATGCCTTAGTAAGCGTTTAAAATATTTTTGGTTTTATAATAGAATTAGGGATATTTAAATAAATTCATTCAGGTAAAACTACAATTATGTGACATTCATTTACTTTCAGTTGGAAAAACCAATTCCAGGTGAAGCTACACCCAAGACTCTCACAGAAGTGGAACAGCTACTAGCCAACAAGGTAATTTCAAAATTTCCTTAAATAAATAATGTCGTGATTTTATTAGCTCAATATTCGTTGCTAGACAGTTTAAAGCGTGATTTTCAAAAGCTAACTTGATCCAAATACATCTAATACGTCAAAAAAAAAACCGTAGAACTTGTGAATCCGTTAAAAATTTAATTCTTTATAAAAAAAGAGCCTGGTCTCGTTTCGCGCGCGAGAGTCAAGCAGATGAGTTCAATGGCCAGTCGGTGCGAATGCGCACGCGCTTGTCCATTAGCGGAGCGGCCAACACGTGAGGCGCGACCGAAGTTGCTCGTTTCTTATTTCGCGCTCCAGTCGCTTTCGTTATTAATTGCCTTCGAGCATGGCGCCTCGTGTGCGTCGGGATGCGCTCGGCGATTCTCACGCAGGCCGTGAAAAAAAAAATTGCAGAGCCAGGGGGGCTTCGCGCTCGAGGAGATGAGGCCCCGTCAGTGCAGCGTCGCCGCTGAATCGAGCATTTGCACACAGCCAATTTGTGCCGCTCCGCACGTCAATCCGTTCATTCAGCTTTACACTTCATTCACTAAATAGGCATTGCCCATTGCAGACGATTCTAGATTTTTATCGGCGATCGATCAGGATTATTTCTGGATTATTGATAAACTGGAAATTTTTGGTGGACTAATGTCCAAAAAGATAAATATTTACGACTTCATTTTAATCTTGAAATATTAGTATTTTTTCAAAAAGAAATAAAATATGAGCGAATAAATTGTGCTAAAGTATCGTCGCGAGCAACGATTTTCTAAATAATACAAAGCATTTTGTCGAAATTTATTAAAATAGTCCCCTCATTGATTTACAATTTTCCTCGCTCTTCACACTTGCGCTTAATTAACGACACAATAGCGGGTCGTTAAATCACCCGAAAGAAAAAAGTCGCCCCCGCGCGATATCATTATTTGTACCGACGGCCGAATTCCCGGTATTCCATCCTCGCTTTTTATTCCCGGTAAACAATCCCGCCGGGTCGGTTTCACAATATTCCTCCGCTATGATTTATCCGCGCTACCATTCACAGCCGCATCGCCCTCCTCCCTGCGCCTCTCCTTCTCTTTTGTCCATGCAAATTCGCAACACGTAAGAGCGGCTCTGCGGCCTCTCCTGCGCGCTCGGTCACGATCACCCTATTCCCCGACATCGACGGAAGAAAATAATCGATGACGCGAGTACGACGATACCGAGAAAATGATGCGCGACGTAGGAGCAGCGCTCGCTATTTTTTCCGTGTAATTGTTCGACGAGCCATTGGGAGTACCGACGATTACCGACGATTGCACGGCTGGCATTGAGTTCATGCCGATTCGTCACCGTTTAGCGTGGTAGCTTTCAACCTTTCGAAATTTTTACATTTTATATTGATAATGCAATTTGATGAGTTTTTTGTTAAATTAAATACACGTTTTTTTTTTAAGGAATCTGAAGAATCCCTGCAAGCGCTTTACTCGTAGAATTCAGTAACCGCGATAAAAATTAAGTAAATACTAAACAACGATGCGCATTTACGAGGGCTAGCTACAACGGTCGAAATCTCAAATATTTCATTAATTGCCAGAAAAATCCGCACCCCGACAAGCCCTAAGGACGCGTCTAGAAAAATACCGAAAAATCGGCGGCTCGTACGTTCGGCGTTTTTTTCCTTCTTTTTTTTTTTAAATCGACTCTGCGCCTTTGAAAATCCGCGGACACGCGCTTCCCTCCTCCGGGGTTAAATATGCAACTACCGGGAGGAGGGGGCAGCGGAGGCATACACCCGGTGGCGCGTAGGTATGCGCGCGCGTCCCGACGGGCATGCGGGGGGCTACCGTGTAGGTATGTCCCGATGGGCGCGCGACGCGCCGCGCCGACGTGTTCCTTTTTGCCCGGCCACACGGCCGATTCCGCCGATGACACGTTTGCGCCGGCGGCCAATTATAAAGTACACGCGCACTTTGCTCGCGCGCCCGAGCCGAGAACGGACGGGGATAGGGGGGCGGTAGGAGGAAGGACAGAGACGCAGCGAGGAAGGCAATCTCTCGCGGGGCTCGTACGGTGCACTCGCGTTTGTTCGGAGGTGACGTTTATTAGCCTCTTTCTTGTACGGATATTTATTTTCCGTTTCAATGAATACTGTTTAGTTCGTGCTCTTTTTGTTGTGGAAATGTTTTATTGAATGTATTGAATTAAATGGTGAATATGAAAATTTGCTTCTGTAGATGGATAGATAGCTTTCTGTATTTACGATGATTTGTGAATCGTTTACACTGAGAAAAAGGATTAGTAAAAATTACTATTTTTCTATTAAAAGGGCGACCTACTTGACCATAAAAAAAAGAT
>JAXIUT010011270.1:0-24038 GCA_035586675.1 Eurytoma californica
GGCACGTCAAGCCGGGCTCCCGCACCTCAAAAGCTCGCAGGGCCCGCAGCACACGCATGGCGCATACACGTGATACGTCGCACACTCTCACCCATGCGCACCAGCTCTCACACGCACGCTTGCTCCGCAGCACGCGCATGGCGCACACGGCAACAGCGGCGCACACACATGCGACCGCGCACACCTGCCTGCTGCGGAACCAAGCAGGCGAGAGCGCCCGGAGTGAGGCTAGGCGGCCTAGAGAAGCGCCGGCAAGGAATGAGAGAGAGAGAGAGATAGAGAGAGAGAGAGAGAGAGAGAGAGAGAGAGAGAGAGAGAGAGAGAGAAGGCGCGTTCGCGGCAGAGAGAAAGAGAAAGAAGATTCCAAGTCGCGCAAGAGCCCAAGTCGCGCCGGGCATTGTCTCTGCCGCCGAAAAACATCATGCCATAAACGCGTGATAAAGGGCGCACCAATTAGCGACACTTAAAGAGGTCACGAGGACCTCCGGCTAGGCGTCGCGGAGAGATCCTTCGGCCGGCGTCGGCAGTCTCTCTCGGTCAGCAGATTAAGCCGGTAAGTGCTCGATAGAATCACCGCTCTTTTCCTTTTTAAATTTCGAGATCTTGTTCTACTTTTCCGCGTTTAAATTACACGCGTCAAACTAAAATCGAGTCGCCGTGGGCTTCGGTCGCGGGAGGATAACAGTGCCGCGATCAATTTCATTTTTTTGATCCCGCGAGTTTCACGCTACTAAGCGAGCGTAAAACTCGTGGACGGCATTGCGGCCGTTAACTATAATTGTAGCGTCGAGCCTGTGTTGGGGCACTCCCGCGCCGCGACAATCATTGAAGCACCTGAGGCCAGATCACCCCGGGCGGCAGCGGCAGCGGCAGCGGCAACGGCAGCGGAAGCGGTAACGGCAGCGGAAGCGGCAACGGCAAGAAACATCTCTCGTAAGCAAGCTAAATGCCGCGCGTAGAAAATTCGGCAAGCGTGCCGCGCGTTGGCTCTTCGCCCTTCAGGCGGGAGCCTTGCCTTGTTGATACTTGCCGCACGCAAGCCGCGCATCACACTCTCGCAAACACTTACACTCACACACACACACCATATCTACTTCTTTTCTTTTATTGTAATTAAATTCACACACTAGCCACGAAATAAATTTATGTTCATTTTATTCAAATAACGCATGTTCTTTTGTTGACCTCTCCTCATCCAGAAGTTACTCTCCCGCTATCCGGCGGGTAAAATAAAATCTCGCAGTTGAGTTTGCAGCTGATTTTACATCTGGTTTCCCAGCTGATTTCGTAGCTGAGTTCATTAGTGATTTCGCAGCTTATTTTTTTAAGGTATGATTCGCTGTATCTCTAGTTTTTAAAAAATAGATTTTTTCCATTTGTAAGCGCACCTGCAGGTGTTATCATCCTGATAGTACATTGGAAAGTACATGTTATGAAATAGATTGTAGCGATTTTAGCATTTTTAAAAAATAAAAACTACAAATTAAAATATGCTAAAATCGCTATAATAAATTTTGTAGCACATGTTTTCCGATATACCATTCGGATGATAACACCTTTATGCTCACTTACAAATTAAAAAGACCTATTTTTAATAAATTAAAGTTTAAGCGAATCGTACCTTTAAAAAATCAGCTGCGAACTCAACTCCGAAATGGGGCCAAATGTGCAGCTGATTTCGGAGCTGATCTCGCAGCTGAGTTTGCAGCTAATTTCACAACTGATTTTTTTCACCAGCAGAGCCACTAAAGCATTTTCAGAACACTAAAAGGTCAGAGCTGAGATTTAACCATCTAAAAGCAGCACTCAGGGTTTGCGATTTTGAAGTAGTCGTCTGGGAAAGACTAACGTAAATTCCGACGTATTATCCTGCAACCCCCTCTTCAGCCTGGAGAAGAAAACCCGGAAAGGCCCCGAGCAAAATTGTATGCTTTAGCGAACAAGCAGGAAAAAGAATGCGAATCCAGCGGTCAAAAAATTATGACAATAAAAGAAGAGGAAGATGGTAAACAATCAGATACTGAGAAGAAATGGAAACCGTATAAGCCCAGAACACCCGAGGTAGAAGCGCTGGCAATGGGTATCCCAGATGATTTTAAAAATATAACAACGAGAACACGATACGAAACAAGGGAGTAAAGTAAACAAGGGAGGCGAGCGCAACAGGGCTAACATTTGCATTTACAAATGCCGTCACACGAAGCACTACACTCACAAAACTTGCGTGTGAATTCATGGTAACAGTCAACACACACAATGACATGTGAAAATAAATAAAAGCACGTCCTTGGCGGTTAGAAGGAAGAGCCTGACTGAGTATTCCGCCAAGAAAAACGCTTCGACCGCAAACTTGCTCCCACTAATACAGCTGCGCGCAAACTGAAAAACTCATTAGTCCGCTTATTATCAGGTATACACGCCGTACTCGGAGCGATTTGGGATCCTCGCCCCTTACCTACCGGAACGACAAAGATGCCCCCGCGCAGCCTGCATTCATTATCTCGTAATAACGTTCACACGACTGAGACACATACTGCTTGAATTTTCATCGGGGCCATCCTGCGCGCACTATATACTACAGGGTGCAGCGTTGAGCCTGCTGCTTACGCAAGGAGATAACGGTGCGGGGCCCTGCCATCGTGTAGTCTGTATTTTTGAAACACCTTTAATCTTGCTCAGCGCTAATACATCTTGTACACCTTGTTGCACTTCAATCTTCTCTGTCCACGGTGACACATGATTGTGCGACAAGATAGCCCCGAACACCGTGTATTTTTTATCACCTCTGCAGACGGACTTCAATTTTTCGCCGGCTATACCTATCATATGCGCATGTAACACCTGGTCCTAGATTTTTCGCCGGAAGCTCCTATTCCTCCCTACAGTACCAGGCGCGTCTAAGAAAGCGGAGTGGCGGGTGAATAGATAAATAATATCTGTCCCTTAGTTCGGAGAGTATATAAATATCGTTCGAGAGAATAGGAGTCTCGTTCGTTTTGTAGACGTCATACCTTCTTAATTACGTGAAAATGTTAAGAATAGTGAAATCGAGTTTTTACCCGTCGGTCTCGTCGAGAGTTCCAATATTGCTGTCTTCAATAAACATGAGCCAACAACTGAAGTACCTTCCAGCAATGTCGGTGCAATAATTGCCGAATCACTGAACATGTGCGGATTCGGTGAGTACTCCATCGACCCGCCTAATATCGCCACGCCCGTCGTCAACGCGGAAAGGACCCCGGACACAAACGATTTGATGCTGCTCGACCTATTCGAAATACCGATCGCAAGTGTTCGAGGATGATGATGCATGGTTGCGAAAAATAGTAGAGGAGGCCTGGTCATCCGGCCAAGTTCTCGAAATAAATTTACCGTAAATAAAATAAAAATGTTTTTATTTTCACTAAATTAAATTTCATTTTTAAAATTTCTTTATTTACCATGTCAAAAATATTTTAAAAATAAATTTATTTTTTATTTTTCTAGTGACGCGCAAGTGGATATCACTGCACCTTCGCTCGAGATCGTTGAGCCCCCCGCGGCTCCACTCAACGCAGCGAAGGAAGGGTTAACTGTTGAACCTTCTAATAATATGCCAGAAGGCCTCTCCGGGGTCAGCGGACCTATCGAGTCTCCGCTTGTCAACAATCAGACCGACTGCGCCACCGTCGATATCATACCAGATATCGACGCTAGCGTATTGCTGGGCCCCGGCCCGATACCAGCAGAGACCAGCGAGCCCAAGATTTTTTATGACGGTAGCGCCACGGAGCAGCTGCAGAAAGTGGTCCAGCACGTGCACCGGCAGCCGGGACTAACCATCTCGTTCGTCAAGAAAGGGGAGAAGAGGTCTTGGTCAAGCACGACCTCCACCATACCTAAAGAAAACTACGAACCCAAGGAGAAAAAACATAGAAAATCCCCTCCGAGGAAGAACTGGCTCAACGAATATGCAAAAGTAAACCGTTTCTTGCATAATTTCAGTATTATGAATGCCGTAGCGAAAGCGGGGCTCGATACAGCAGAAGCGATGCGTGGACTCGACACTTTTCTCGCGGCCAAAAAAGGGCGGCCAACACGCCAACACCTCGTTAGCATGAGAAAAGCTCTGGGCGTCATCAAGGCGCTAGGGCCTCTGCTCGAACAACCGACACTTACCCTCGATGATAAGGAATTTTTCACGATTATTTGTAGTAAAAGAATTTACGTGATCTACGAGGATAAAACGAGCAGGCTGATTTGCTTGCCTATAAGTTATTGAATATCCAAGCGCGCATTACTGCCTAGTAAGTATACTTTATTATTAAAAATATTTAAATATTATGCTAACAATTTATTAATATATTTCTTTTTCCAGCATGCAGAGATTAATAGATAGCATGACGCGTACGGCACTGCAGAATAACGTTTTCATTACAGCGTGGCGCTACAAAGCGTATATACTGGCGAACCCGACAATCCAGCCGGGAAACAAGGATATCATGCTTTTCACATGATTCTCATATGATTCTCACATGATTCTCATACGATTCTCACATGAGAATCATGTGATTCTCATGTGAGTTTTTTCCGTAGGGGCCATACCTTCACATAAACCTAAACGTCTATTCACACTTTTCACCTTATATCCAGGCGCCATAACCAATTATATATTTTTTTTTAAATCCAACCACCTATCTCCTTCTTTCTCCAAGCGCCATAACCACTCGCACGAGGGGACCCCGACTAGCCAGAGGGGAGGCGTGGAAGGGGAGAGCTAAGCGGACCTACCTCTACCCCCACCCCTCCTGTCTCGAAATTGAGTAAAATAGGCTGAACATTTTTTTTCTTCTTTATTTTTATACTGGCTAAAGGTATTTACATTTCTGTAAATATAGATTGGAAATTAAAAAATAGTATATTACATACCTAGGCCAGTAAAATAAGAAATGTCTCAAATCACATGTAATTGTCGGCCAAGGCGAAGCCAAGGTTGACGAACATGTGATCTGAGGCTTTCTTTTTTAGTGGCCAAGGTGTATATTTTATTTTTCTGCTCGACAGCGCCAGAAAGCGGCAACTTCGATTCGCGCAGCGGCCAGGAAGTGGCGCTTTCTGGCCGGAGTGCAGAAAAAAAATTTTCTGACTGGACCCTACCCTTAAGATTAAAGAGGACCCAAAGCTAAGTAAAATAAAAAAAAAGTTCACCAAAATCCATTTAAAATCCATGAAATCGTATCTGTCTGAAGTTATGCAAGAAAAATGCAGTTGGAACGTTCTAGTTTTGGATGCAATTTTCAAATGCGCATATTTCATGCAATTTTGACGCTACAATAAAACAAAAAAATACGTGTCCCCTTATTTTTCGAGTAGAATAACATACTCCATTTGCACAGTGATTGACGTCTAGAGTGTCCAACCGCTGTTCGATTTGAAATGGTATCAGCCTTATGATATCACCTCAACTGGGGAAATGTGTTCAAATATTATTATTTTAAAGAATTAGATATTAGAAAATGTATAAAAAAATTAAACAATAAATATTTTTGAGATCAATCCCCCTGTTTAGGTGTTACCACGCGCATGGTAGTCCATATAACGGGCACGATTTTAGGGTATAAAATATATTTTATTAAATTTTATAATGTGAAATTATAAAATGATGTAATAAAGTGATATAACAAACCATTCCTAGTCATATCACGCAACATTATGATGTTATAATCAGCTACAAATGAACGAATATTTACCAATAGTTAAGAGAAATGCTCCTCAAACTTTTAACCAAGAGGAGATGAAGAATTTGATACGAGATTTGGAGTTATCCAAAGGAACTGCGCACGTCGGATGTTAGGCGCCAGGCACCTCTCGGTGCCACCGGGTCAGCAGGTAATCTCGTTCTCCTCGTGGCGGTTATATTCGACCTGGCTAGCCAGCCGGAGAGCGGGTGCGGCAGGTGGCTTTCGGGAATAACCAGCTGAGCCTCGAACGGACAACACAAATACACTTAAACTGTAACCGCTGGAAAGTAATTGGGGGCGAACACCAAGATTTAAATAAATAAAATATGAATTTATTCACAAAGTCGGCGTCTCCGAGCACTCTTGCGTCCGTGAATAAACGACGATTATTTGCTTTGATTAATAAATCGAATTATCCGTCGCGGCGACTCGGTGCATCGATGCACGTAAAAATATCTCGGGGATTCACTTCGCGTCCGCGGCACTCCTCGCCCGGCACTTATACTCGCCTGTAGTTGATGGCGTCGCTTGACCTCGCGGCTCCTTCCAAACGGCCCACACACCGTCTCTATTTTCGCTATTTTCGCCTCCTGCTCGCTCGTCAACTGGTTTAGCGTCTGGATCGCGCGAATTCTCCCTAATCCCTCGCGTCACTCTCGACTTCCCTGTTCTATCTTTTCGTCATGTGAAAAACTCAAAGAAACTCTAGCGCGCGTTGGAGAATTCTGAGCTGGGCTCGGTCCGGGCAACAAGTGGCCGAGCCAAGATGGATGGCTCGGCGTGGAGTCCTTCTCCGTCTTCTCTCTTCGTCGCTCTCGTCAGTCTCTGTATCTTCTTTCTCGTTCTCCATATGCTAATTAACTAAGGCGCGAGGTGTCGCAATTGTTCTCCTTTTTCCGGTCTGATTATGTTAAGGAGTCATTAGGCGATAAAGGATATCGCACGCGCGCGCCCTCTCTCGTCTGGCGCACCTTTCGAACGCCGATGCCGACATTGAAATAGTGGTGGTGCTCTCACGCGCCCTCTCGACTTGGCGGAGTTAGTAAATCTCGGCGCGCTTAATTGTGTAGGCGGGAGGCGCGGGCCCGCCTTACGCTCCTGCACGTCGCTCGGCTCGACTCGGCGGCTGTCGGCGCGCCCGCACTCTGTCTCTCTCGCTCGCTCGACTCTCTCTCTCGGCCGGCAATACGTGCTCGCGCGCGCGCTCGAGCTCGTCGTGCCGCTTCGTCGAGTCGATTACGCCGCCTCTCGGTGCGCCGGCGACTCGCGAGTGGTCGGGTACGGGTGTGTTTTTGTGTGTGTGTGTGTGTGTGTGTGTGTGTGTGTGTGTGTGTGTGTGTGTGTGTGTGCGTGCTAGGGCTCTTCGCCGTTGCCGGCTCTTCGGCAGTGTGTTCGTCGGTGGTCAGCTGGCGGGCAAGATGGCGGCGGCCGGCTCGTCTCCGCATTTCAGCCGCTCGCTGGAGCCCACCTAGTGCCTCTCCGTCGTCGCTTGGGTGTGCTGAGCGTCGGGGATGGTTGAGGCGGGCACGGGAAACCCGCTAAGCCCGCGTCCAGGCTCTGCATGCTGCTCGTCGGGGTGTAGCGTCCAGCCAGCTGATCGCCGGCGTCGTCTCTCTCTCTCTTTCGTCCGTAGCAGGCCTGGGGCGGTTGTGTGTGTGCGTGTGCGGGAGTGCATCGTCGTCGTAACTTCGGGGAAACGCAGGATTTCACGCGTTAATTAGTTATTAATAATTAAATTCGCGTGGTGCTCGGACGACGTCGTTCGGCGCGCCTTGTGGTCCAGGGAAAGTAAGGGGGGAATTATTTACTCCTCACACACTTCAGAATTTTAACAGCGCCATTTCCCTATAAGAAGAATGTCCGATTGCGAGGACCACTTGTTTGATGGTAAAGTGTTTGTACTTAGATATTTCAGAATCGACCTCATCAAAAGAAAGGACGAAGTTTTCCTTGTCAGCAAAATGTTTGATCACCAAAGACAGAAATCCTCGCAAAGTGTGGTTGAGTTCGCTAAGCCATAACATAAGAAGGTGCTTCTTAGCATTGGGGAGGAAACCGAGATTGCTTAATTCACTCCAGATATAGCTTCGATTAGATGGGCGCCCAATAGCTTCGATGGTAGTAAGCCTTACAGGCTTCAATGGTCTTACTTTCAGCTATATCGTGCAATCGTTAGAATTTGTCAAGAAATTATGCGTTTTTGGTTCTAATGAACCGACGATGAATAAGATAGCATCTCTCTTACGAAAGAGTTGTTGAAACTAGGCTGTAATCAAAGAGAGTGGCTTGTATTTAGAAACGATATGCTTACTCGGGGTTAGAGTATTGAAGGGTGACAAAGTGTTCAATATGGGTGAAACTATAACTGGAATACCGAAAATGGATATCTCGATCACGACATGTACATGATGACCCCTCCTCCTTCTCATTTCTCTCCTGACCAGATATGGTGTAACCATTAGTTTCAATGTTGTGTTCGAAAACAGAAGTTGTAAGCAATGTTTCGGTAATACCAAAAAGGTCATACTGATTTTTGTGAAGATGCTAATGTAATAATTCGATGTGACCGCTGAGGGAGATTAATATGGCTTTATATGGCGACGAATAATAGTGTGAGATGGTAAGATATCCTTTTAATGTATGATATACTTTACAATAAATAATTTTACTAACTAAAATAGGACAATCTCTTTCAACTAAAAGAAATAAATATTATGACATCTTTTATCGGCCGAATTCGAGGATTGAGGAGCACCAAGCGTTCAGTAATGGGCTTAAATATAATTTTTTCTTTTCGCCGGTATTATACTAATCCGCTCACTCCGAGTGATGGTCTTGGACTAGACACACACTGCGCGAAACACGTTCGAATTTCTTTTTCGCAAAGAAAATTAAGTTTTCAAATTATGTACAGATGCCATATATAACACTCTCGATAATTTTTGATGATTTTTTTTTGCAGAATTGCAATAGCTGACTACGCATTCATGCAAGTCATTGAATTAAGAACAATTATTAATCAACCTAATGTTGCACTTGTAAAAATCAATTTTGCATAATTTTTATAATTAATTTAATTAATTTTTAATCTTCTGTTTTTGTTTGCAAATTGCTAAACCAGGGAGCAGTAAAGTTAGTGCATTTTAATTGCTCGTCTAACTAACAAATATCTTGATCGGAGCGTTAAAGAACAAGGCAGCTAACAATTCCATGAATTTCTCTACTTTGAAGGGTAATGAAACTAGAATAAGGTGCACATGATCTTAGCATACCCTGCAAACGATCCTATCGTAGTAGATACTAGATCCGCAGGTCTCTACTTCGACATACCTAAATTGATTCCTTTCAGATGAAAGAGGATTGATCTACCTAATTATAAAGATTAAATTGGCTACACTGGGATCTTTCCGAGCTACTTGGAAACTCGTTCACCAGGTACCTCACAATCTATCCCACTCCTCCATTAATCGGAAATCCCACATTCTTCCGATACCTGTTCCGTTGTGCACGTTACAGAGGCAATACAGTTTGTGCTAACAGTGAAACGGTACCTTTTTTATCGAATATGAATTAAATCACTTTCATTCCAACTAATAAAATAGTTTTTTTTAATAATTCTAGTTTGTTGTCTAATAGATTTTAATTTTTTAGGAGAAAAGCTGATGTTAACTCGACAGAACCATTCTCGGTATCTTCACTGTCATCAAAGCAGCATAATTTTAATAAAAGAAAGAAATCCAATATAAAATCTATGAATTCAAAAAATGCAGCTCTTGTACGTATAGTTCACTATATTCATTCATTAGATATTGCTCAATCATTTGTGAATACGTAAATTTTTATAAGTATGATAATGTACCGCTTGCTACTCATATACCCAGAAATATTTCTCTGATTATCACTTCTTTTTGGAGGCGGAAAAACGATTAGAGTCGTGACCACTTTCGAGGATTCTTTTTCAGAGATGACTTCCCCGATCTAGCCACATTTTCTGTGCAGACCTAACTCTGACTCTGTGAGAATTCAGCATAAACACGATTGACAACCAATGCTGTCAGAATCTCTAATGGGGGAAGACTTGCTCCGGCTTCCACGGAGTCTTTTTGGGGAGCATGTGCGGACAAGGGAAGTCGTCTTGCCAGAGGTAGTGGGTTCAGTCCCTGAGGGACGGCTGTCATGGCCTGTCGCCTTACTGTAAGCTTTCCATACCCACCTATGATCCACGTTACGCTTGGAGGAAAGATTTTTGCCCGAGTCAGTGAGAGGACCTTTGCAAGACGAGCAAGGTAATAAACCTTATTCCGCCGAGTTCCGCGACGTGTGACTAGCTTATCCACCCGAAAACTGTAGTCGACATCTACAGAAACTTTGCCTTCCTGGTAAGACTCGAACTTACCCAGGCGAGTTTTGAGTCTTTCAAGTTCACTGAGCAGTACGCCATTCCCTTAAAGAAATGTATTGATAGTGCTCTGAAGTCCTGAAATTAACTGCAGAGCGGGCAACACATCTTTGTACAAATGATCATACAGCTTAGTGACCTTACCCAGGTTGTATACCTTCGTTGCATTGGAGCGAAAGCCTTGATGACTATCTGGAAATTTATGTTCAAATTCTCAAAGAAAATATTGAGGAGGGTATATATGCATTGCAAGGAGCAGCTACGACGGTGTTAGGGTGGGCTATGCATGCATTCCTTAAATTAAATAAATCTAAAACTAAGGCAATCGCCTTTGGAAGCAAGCATTTTACTCACGAATTTCATACCCACGTGGAGCGTAAGAGCTTAGTGTAATGCTTGCATCCCATTCTCTGATACTGTCATGAGTATTGGGGTGGTACTTGACTATAGACTTTCGTGGAGGCCTCCCATTGACCACATCACTAAAAAATTTAATCGTGCGCGATTTGGAATATTCTTTTTCCGTCGATCTACCCGTGAGTCATTGCTTATACAACTAGCAACCGCCCTCTTGTTTCCCCACTTGAATTATTGTTCAATGGTCCTACTTGATGCGTCTCAGGAATTAAGGTATAGACTTCAGCGACTACAAAAAAAGGCCGGCACACTCAAAATGAGTGAGCCGCATGCATCAATATACCAGTGGGTAATCACCGTCAAAGGGCGTACGTACACCGCACAGCTCGATGAATATTCACCTGATTTTTCAGTGAACGGTGTCTACCGTTGTTTTAGATGCTCTCATCAAAATGAAGTGTGTCGTCCCTAGTGAAAAAAATTATATAACTTTATGATGTCAAAAAGTTATGTAACTTTATGATGTCAGAAACTTATGTAACTTTATGATGTCACAAAGTTATGTAACTTTATGATGTCACAAAGTTATGTAACTTTATGATGTCACAAAGTTATGTAACTTTATGATGTCACAAAGTTATGTAACATTATGATGTCACAAAGTTATGTAACTTTATGATGCCACAAAGTTATGTAACTTTATGATGTCACAAAGTTATGATATCATAATTATATCATAATGATATAATGAAATCACAATGATGTAACAGATTGGTCGTTTACGTTACATGATGAAATCGTTTGCTTGTCAATTTATGACATCATTTTTCGATTTCATAAAATTAAATATAGTAAAAATTTCTTTGTAACCGGAAATCGTGCCCATTGTATGGACTACCATGCGTATGATGACCTAAACTGAGGGATTAAGTTCAAAATTAATTATTTTTAATATTTTTTCAATATTGTCATGTAATGGGTATGATTTCCGGTTATAAAGTAATTTTTACTAAATTTAATTTTTTGACAGCGAAAAATGATGTTATAAATTGACAAGCGAACCATTTCATCATGTAAAGAAAACGACCAATCTGTTACATCATTATGGTATCATTATTTCTATTGCTAACTACATATGCGTAAATATATTTGTATATTTGTATTTATTTTATTTTTTAATAATTTAAAATTTACCTCGTAATTTCTGGATGAAACTCCCAAAGGACGATGGGCAATTGCGAGGTGGAGGCGCAGATTTCCTGGATCAACAGGTTTCCCGGAAATCCTCAAGACGCGGCGCGAACGCACAGCAAGAATTTGCTCCAAAATTATTAGGAAAAAAAAGCTCGGAAGAACGTGAAGAAAGCGAACGCAAGACTAATGAAAACGCGATGAAACACAAAGAAAACTCAGAAGCTAGAGAAAGCGAAGCGACGAATGCACGTTCGACTTCTTTTACTTCCGAAAGGAAAGTGATGTTCTGGACTATTTAATAAAATAATAAATCAGAATTAATAATTTTTCAAAAATCAAAAACTGAACGTGACAAAATGCAATTGCTTATTACATAAAAACATTTGTAACAGGGTTAAATTTGGGCTCTTCCCGACACAAATTTCAGAGGAAAATACTGTATAAATCCCGTTTGAGCGTGCGAGCCATCGCGGACCCTGTTAGCAGAGCGAGAGCCTCACCAACTCTCGCTTTCTTGGTGTGTGTCTATGCCTGTGCGCGGAGAGTGGCGGTTTCCGGAGATCGGACTATCCCGCGAAGGTGAGGTAACGTGAGATGGATTAGGCGCGCGTGAAATAAATACGCGCGTCTTAACAGATTGCCGTCGCACGCGTTCACAGAAGAAAGTATAAAAATGCGAAATTAACGGAGTGAGCTGGAACGATCCAGCACAACAAGTCGCGAGGACTTAGCCGCGTCGTGCCACTCGCGACACGATACGCGACCTTGAACATTCCCCGCGCGCGAGCTACTATGCGCGCGAGAAGACGCCGAGGAAGGCCTGCGACCTTCCTCGCGCACAAATGTCGAAATTCGGACCGAAGCCTGGAATGCGGGATACGAGCTGCTGCTGTTATCACCGCGCGAGCAAAAATGCAAACACGCATGCGGAGCACGAGAGAGAGAGAGAGAGAGAGAGAGAAGGAATCAGTCCGAATGATCGGACCGACGTCCGATGTCCGATCACCTCGCGCAGAAACACTCGCGAATCATTACTTGATACGGGGAGTACTTCACGTGGAGGCTCCTCGCACCGCTGCAAAGCTGCAGTTGGCTGGCCAGCCTGACTGCACGCGAAACCCTGTTCTATGCTGGTCGCCGCCTGAGATGATCCTTCCGTCGCTCGTCGGTATGCACGTCCGTCAGCTACGGCCGCCCAGGTCTTTGGCTCTCTCGAGCCGGCTGATCAGTCCTCATGAATACTTTAAAAAAGTGCTTAAAAATTTCAAGCAGACTTTAGGTTTTGCAGTTATACGTATGAACAATTTTGAAACGGATTCACGGTATTGTTGCAAAGTTTTAAATATGTACCTAAATAAGACATACAGGGTGTCAATTAAGTCAAGGGACGGCTGAATATTTTCTAAAGTACTTCATTTCTGAAAACGGTCAAGGTCATTTCTTCAGTAACTTTGAACAAGGAATCCTACGGTGACCTTGAAACTTATTTTCAAGGTTATTTTGAGGTCAACGTAATTTTTTCAAATGAAAACCCTTATTTTTGATACCGGATTCGAAAGGAGCGAGACATTTCGCGTATGGATGTGTTAAACAAAGGATCTAATTGTCACCTTGGACTTGACCCTGAATGTTGTTTGAAGGTCAACTTTTTTTTTTAAATGGGTAACCCTATTTTTGACACCGGCAATTGGTAGAAATAGAAATAACCTTCAAGGTCAAGTCCAAGGTCAAATTGAAGGTCACAATTAGATCCCTTGTTCAACACATCCATACGTGAAATGTCTCGCTCCTTTCGAATCCGGTATCAAAAATAAGGGTTTCCATTTAAAAAAATGAGGTCAACCTTCATATGACCTTAAAAATGAAGTTCAAAGTCAAATCCACGGTTACCGTGGAGTTCCTTGTTAAGACTTACCTAGGGTATAACCTTTGTTTGGTTTTACCACTGAACTCGCGAGATTTTTAAGAAGTCATTATTTGACCTCTATTTGACCTCTAGGGGGGTTACCTCAACCTCATACCTCAATACATATCCGGACGTAATATTTTCCGCTCTTTCCGATTCCGCTATAAAAAATAGGGGTTCTCATTTGAAAAAATGAGGTTAATCTCGAAATAACCTTGAAAATAAGGTTCAAGGTTAAATTCAAGGTTACCATCGGATTCCTTGTTCAAAGTTACTAAAGGAATGACCTTGACCGTTTTCAGAAATGAAGTACTTTAGAAAATATTCAGCCGTCCCGGGACTTAATTGACACCCTGTATACATTTTTAAATCGTTGAATATCTTATAAAAGAATAAATTTTGTATGAATTCTACATATAAATGCAACTAATAATAAAAGAATTACAAAATATCTGAAAAAGGCCAAAAAATTTGTTTTCAAAAAACACTAAAATAGCTCTAAAATCTAAAATAATGGATAAAAATACTTGAAATTTTCAAGCGGGCTCATGACAATCGAATGAAACTTGTATGCAAAATTTGGATTTGATTCACCGAACCCTTTGTAAAAAAAGTAGAAAATTAAAAATTGCGAAGTTCAAAAGCAGTTGGGGGTACATACGTACGTACAGACGTACGCATAGAAATTTAAAAAAAATACTTTTTTCGACTATCTGAACCTAAATATGAGTTTCTAAACAAAAAATAGAAATAACTTTTTTTATACCGTCACACAGCTTTCTCTATGAGAAAGCAATTTTTCGATGGTAACCCATCTTAGGCTGCAATATAATCCTCGGAAAAAAGAGATTAGCGCGCGTTGCAAGCGGGATTAGATTAGATTAGATTAGATAAATATTTATTAAGACCTTTCGGCATAACCCTATCTGGCATAGATAGAATTACAAAAACAGTAACAAAGTATATGCAATCGCTATACTTGGCGCATAAAAAGTGTGGTTTAAAACTAGTTAACGCACCTAATAATAACGTACCGATATCAATAGCAAAAATGCATCACAGAGGTCGCAGAAAAAGAGTGGCAGACTCAAATTCGCCGTGCCCAATCTTGCCTATCTCTCTCGAGTAAAATATTATATAGATCAGCTTTAAAATCATATAACACTTGAGGCTCGAAAGTAGGTGGGGGAAGAGTATTTAGTAGATCGGAAGAAGCAACAAGAAAAGAGCCTTTCATTGCAGCTGTCCGAATGGGTGCATAAGTTAGAGATCTTTGTGGAAAGCGGGCTGTCGATCCGACGAACAAATCAATATTGAGCCTCGTAAACCGATTATAAAGATAGGCTGGGTTCTTCTTGGCAATGACATTGTACGCGAGCGTGCCGAGAAAATACTCACGCCTACGTCTAACCGAGAGCCAGCCTAGTAAGAGCTAATAGGGAGTGACGTGTTCACGCGGACCAATATTTCCGAACAAGAAACTAATGCAAGCGTTCTGCAAGACCTGCATATCATTATTGCGTGTCTTATCGGAGTCATGAAAAAGAAGACACATATAGTCGAGGTTTGACAGCACCATGCACTCGACCATCTCTTTCCGTAAGCGCCTAGATAGTGAGTGACAGTGCTGACGTAAGTTCCTTAGAGCAAAGTTTCCTCTCCTTATAACCGTGATAATATGTTTAGCTCAGTTGAGGGACGGTGTTAAGATGAGGCCAAGTGTTTTGACCTCGGTCTCGAAAGGAAAGGAGACGCCTAAGATGATAATCTTAGGGAGAGAATCGAGGTCCAAGCTGGATATATAAGCTATACTACCCATGACCATTGCCTTAGTTTTCTTAACGTTCAATTTAAGCCCGTTATCCGCAGCCCACTTAGAGACAATCATACCATCACTGCTAATCCTTTCAATGCCAATAAGAAAGTCCTTTGAAAGCACCGAGAGGTAAATCTGTGTGTCGTCAGCATACATCATATGCAGAGCATGCTTAAGACCAGAGGGGAGGTCGTTGATGTAGATGGCGAACAGAAGTGGACCAAGCACACTGCCTTGAGGTACACCAGCGTTTACGCTAGTCAAATCAGTAACATTCCCGTCTTCATCCATAACTGCCTGTTCTCTGCCCTTGAGCTACAAGTGCATGAGGGCAATAAAGGTGTCTCAACAGTTAAGAGCATTGAGCTTCTTAAGTAAGTTGGCATGAGGGACAGTGCCGAAGGCCTTGGAGAAATCAAAAAAGATAATAAAGGTTATCATGCGTTTATCGATGGCCTGCCGGACATCATATATTACGCCTAGTTGCGCAGTTTGCGTTCTGTGCCCTTTTCTGAAACCAGACTGCCTATCGTCAAGGAGTCCATTAACAGAAAGATATTCGGAGAGCTGATCGTAGACACACGCTCATATATCTTAGAGATGACTGGCAGTAGGGCAATAGGCCGCGTATCGGATATCTCCTTGATTTTTCCAGTTTTAGTAAGCGGTCGAAGTAGAGCCTTTTTCCAGCCATAGAGGTTATGTGGGGAAGTATTGCAGGCGAAACGAGATCGAGCATGGACATAGATAGCTCATCCACTCCCATGGCCGTCGAGCTTGAATTGGAGAGTAACTTCTTAACGAACTCTGAGTTGATCTGCGACAGATTAAAGGGCTCAGCAGGACAGTCAGCATTGACTGGGGGATCGGCCGTAAGAATCGACTCAAGGTCAGAGTCAGTGAGAGGGGCAACGTCACGGCCCACTCGACCAAAATGTTCATTCATTTCAGTAGCGGAGAAATGCATGAGTGGAGACTGTTTCGGAGTGGATCCGACTCCCATCGACTTCAGGACCTTCCATTTAGCTCCCTGTGAGTCGGCTTCGTCGAGGCGCTCTCTGTAGTAGGCGCGCTTGGCACTGTCGAGAAGATTAGAGGCTTCAGATCGAAGCGAACGGTAGCGCAGGATATTAGGCTCAGTATTATTCCTCACCATTAGCCTATAAGCGCGGTCACGATCGCGGAGAAGACAGAGTAAGTGAGGAGTTATCCATAATGAAGCTATATGAAAGCTACATCCTTATGGGTTTAATTATCTGCACATTATAGAAATTGATAGGATCGATGTAGTGCAGAAATATAACAAAATTATAACAAAAACAAATTACTTTAAGAATATTCTAAATTTATTATAATTTAACGTCTTATAATTTAAAGTGATTAAAAGTACGTATGAATGTTATATCCCGCGCTGCCTACCGAGGCAAAATTTTAGAATTTTTTTTATTTTTATTATATTATTGCTTCGAGCTGAACGTGAAGGCGAGTCGGTGCCGGCGGATCGCGATCCATCCGGCGCGCTCGAGCTTCTCGGCCGAGTATAAATTCACGGAAACCCGGACGAGAAACATTTCTTTTCGAGCGAGGCCACGAGGCCCGCGTTAGATTTAATTTGTAACTTTTATACATTTAAGGAATCGCGGTTTGTTTACACGAGCTACAGACAAATGCATAAACCACCGAGGCTGTAAACCGGGAAAACAAAGGCACTCTGTGCCTGCGCGCGCGAAGAGAGGCGCGTCGCTCTTATTATTTCTTTTCTTTCCATTTCTGTTACATTTTTTATCGCGTCAATGATTTCTTCGCGAGAGCAATCGCGATAACAAAATATCAAGTGCGCCTCGCAGACGCTTAGGTGCGCGGTTTTCGGTGACACTCTCACGGTGCCGAGCGACTTATGATTGACCGAGTTACCCGATCCTCGGGCCGGCTCGACCAATCATAAGTCCGCGATTAAAGGACAAGAAGCGTCGACGGAGCCCGCCGCCGAGCGCAGCGCAACGTCGAGCCCAGTCTCCTCCGGCCCGGCTTGCGGCGAAGCCACGCCAGAGCACGCGAAAATCTCTAAGTCCCGAAGGGACTTAGAGGACAATCATCCCCTGCGCAACACGACCGCGCGAGGTGCATCCGTGCACCTCGGCCGCAAGTTCCGCTCGTACGTCCGACGCGAAGGCGCTCTCTCTCTCTCTCTCTCTCTCTGCGCCCGGAAGCCTACCGAGCCGGTGAAGTTCTAAGTCCTACGGGGGACTTAACGCAAAAAGGGACAGCCATAAGCGGCACCATACCTCGCCTCGGCCCGAGGTAACGCGCGCAAACGAACTAAGGCCGAGAGACCGGGAATCATTCCCCTTTTCATTGTTAACCTTGCGTAATTTCGTTATCACCTTGTGTCGGCCAATATTGTAAAAGAATTAAGAGAGAACGAATAAATAACATTTGTGTTCGACAGCGCCAGAAACCGGCAACTTCGATTCGCACAGGAAGTGACGCTTTCGGGCCGGAGGACAAAAAGTATTTATTATCACGCACAGGTTCTCTCCGAGGATAGGTACAGGCAGATGGGATTAATTAACCAGACACACTCTCAGCTTGGTAATAAAGGCGTTTATTCAATAATGATTGATAGAAAGGGTTTCACGCCTCGCGACATGTTCCTTATGAGAGATCAGACGTCCAACTACCTTAAACATCCGAGACAAAACATTAAAACTAGCTGTTTGCGCTACAGAAAGAGGTCGCTAGGCGCGGGAAAAGTGTGATCCGCGGATGTACACACAGGAGTGAGAAACTAACACCCACAGTATTTTACATTTCCAACAAAATAGGTACTGATACAAGTCTTCAATCCCATTATGTAGCGAGCTATGTCAGTTTTAAAAATTTAGCTTCTGCGTAACTTCCAGATCCAATGGATAGATGAATTTTGATGAGGTTTAGCTTAAATTGTTGGTAATTAATGTAATTTTCGTGTGAAGAGTTGTATGAAATAAAACTATTTGTCTGAATATCTTAAAAAGTTCAAAAACTGCATAAATTCATGAAATTAAAGAAATTTGAGTAGTTTTTCAACTTTTTGAGATATTTAGACAAATAATTTACATTCCTACAACTTTTTACAGGGAAATGACATAATTACCAACAATTTAAGCCGAACTTCATCAAAATTGATCAATGCGTTGGACCTGGAAGTTATGCAGAACCTCAAAATTATGTTTTCCAGAATAAAGCTTTAAAAGTAAACTTTACTGGATACAAAAAAGTGTTGTTTTTTTTGTTTAAAACTTCTTCTTTAATCTGAAACATAAAAATATTTTAATTATATTTAAAAATATTAATTTTTGAACTGATATAATAAATTATCTGTGAATTCCATGCTGATGAGTCGAATCACCATTAGGAGGAACTGTTGAAGCATTTAACACTTGGACATTTAATAGCTGTAAAGACAATTAAATTAATTAGATTAAACAGACATATTACAGAAAATGAAATGTAAATAGATTATAAGAAGGAGAAGATTAAATCCGATAACCATACCTGGCTAAGGTAGTTAAATTTGATTTTTCCTTTTATGTAAACTGCTCTTCCTGCAATCTGCATGCAAACATGGAACCTGTAACTAAAAGAAAAATAAATTATCACAAAGTATACATTTCTAGCCAAATGAACCAATTTTCATTTTTTAATAATAAGTATATTTATCTGACTCAAGCTGTCACCGACGATTCACTCTGACTACAAACTGTAGTAAATAAACAATTTAACCTGTACAGCAGACTGCTTGCTGCAGATACTACTGACTGAAAGGCCTTGAACTGAAGTAAGCGGTGGGCTGATCAATACGTGGCTTGATACTGACAAGGGTAACCGTGCTTATCGACGGAACCTTAAAATCAGTATGAATTTTTTATATAATTCTTTACTTTGCAAAAATAATTTAAAAAATAAAATAAAATTTCTATTACCTTTTACAACTACTTAAAATATGTGAAATTCTTGCACAAAATTTGTTTACATGTTCATAATAACATGTAGAATAAAAATATAAAAAAAAAGAAAAATTGATTTTTTTTAAATGTTTAGGTATAAGACTTAAGAGCGAAAGCGAATAAACTTTAAAGTAATTGTGACGCGTGGTAATTAATATCCGAATTACGCGCGCGACTTCGCGAGCAAGACGTTATCGACCCGCGGTATCGATTGTACTTGTAGTTGTCCACTACAAGTACAATTAGCGAAGACTTATTGCCGTGCGAGTGATAGCGCGGGAGAAGAGCGCCACACGCATGGCACCGTGGTGGCGCTATTTTGGATGCTCGAGAGAGAGCTCCGGACCGGCATCGCGGGTGGACGTGAATTTTACGCGGCGAGTTTTCCAAGGGAAAACTGGGCGAAGTATGCGACGCGGGTGAGTATGGTGTGAGAGTGTGTGTGTGTGTGCTCGACCTTCGGCAGTGGAACGGCGAGGTAGTGGTGCGCTGCCAAGGAGTTTTTCGGCGAGGGAAAGACGAACTTCTCCGCGAGCAAACAGCGTGAAAGGCGGCGAGCGACGGGATGCGACGTCCCGCGTTAGGCAGCCAGGGTGTGCGCGCAATCGGGCCGGCCGATTGCTAGTGAGGACGAGCGGGGAGCTTCCTCGAGGCTCGCTCCCCGTAAAAATAAGTGTGCGTATAGTGTACGCGGCGCGCAAAATTATGTGCAGTGCAGCGGCACTGAAACTTGTATTTTGGCGGATGGAGTGATCGGACATCGGTTCAATCACCCCGTTGTTTTGCGCATTTCTCTCTCTCCCTCTCTCGTGTGATTTCGCTCGGTCGAAATCGGCGGTTCGCACCGGCCAGCCGCAACCGCCCGTGGAAGTAGTTTCACGGGGAAAAGAGCATCGACTTGCGTCCCACGGGGTTTTTCTGTGTCGCTTGGCGCATGTCGCGGACCTATCCCGTCGTCGGAACGCGCGAGGCGTACCGGCGAGGAGTCCGCGCGGGCGGCGGACGGTTAAAGTTGCACGTGTAGTAGTGGCTCGCGGGAGGGTGCGTCCCGCGCGTTTCGCTAAGGGCGCGTATATTCATGCGGCGCGAAGGTATTCGCGAGCGTACAGATGTCGCGGGCAAGTGTTCGGCACTTGCCGCGGACAAAGTTGTTTGTTTACGCAGCTGTATGTGAGCATCGGTTCACGCTTATTAGCGAGCGAGCTAAGGGGTTGGCGTCCCCCGCGGTTATACTTTCGGGCGTTAACTCGTGGCCGTCGAGTGCACGAGCACTATCCGATTCTAACTTGATTTTTCATTGTTTGTTCGTTTCGTCCAGCGAGCGCGTGCGACGGCGACGACCGGCGCGCTCGTCAAACTAACACCGTCTGATTTATTGTGCAGCGTTTATTCAGGCAAATAAATGGCACTATCATTTAATAAATCGCGTCGTAGATACCGCCACTCTCCGCACACCTGTTGCTGGTCTTCGCCGTGACCAGGAGGGGCCGAAACAGCTGAGCAGATGCCGGCGCGGATCCAGTTACGCTCAGGAAAAGTGAGAGCGTGTGCGCTCTCGCGTTGCAGCGGGCCGCGTCGACTCGTGCTACGAGTCTGCCGTCGGGCACTCCTAGGTGCCCCGAATAAGTTAGGTGCTCGGGTGCACCGTGAAATAACACGAGGAAGGAAAGTAATAGACGGATTTTCCCTCCCGTTACATAATTATTAAAAGCTAGGGGTAAGCGGTACAGTTGTTGACCCCCCAACAATAATTGACCCCCTTCTTTTTATTTAAAAAGTATTAAAACACTGAACTTGTTATGATTTTTATAATTACGTATTCAAATTCTTTCGTATTTTAAGTTTTCGAAACAATAAATACATTGCCACATCATAGGCGTGAAAATTATTCGCATTATTCCAAAAGTCAAGCCTGCACGAAATTTGCGAAATATGCAGTAAAGAAATTCGATATGTTTGGTAAAAGACAATTTTACTATTTCTTATTACATAAAATATATATTACATAAATATTATATACTTATTATATAAAAGGTATTTTTCTAACTTAAAGTTACCTTTATTGTCAAAATTTTACGGGGGTCAACCATTGTTATTTAAAAACGAGCTGTAGAGCAGTTATTGACCGCCCGGTCAATCACTGTTCACAGGCTACGTTCATACCTAGAGAGTGATTGACCAAAGTATGTATATAGATATAGTGAATACAAAAAGGAGATAAAAATTAAAGCAAGTTACGTGTGATGTTGAGATTAGAATTAAATAATACCTAAAACACTTGCAAAATTAAATAAAACATTTTTTAAGATGTATTTAATCATATAAATGTTATTAGATTTAATCGTTGAAACTTTAACAAACGGTCAATTACTATCCTCGAATGAAAATGGAAAGGACAGTATTCGTACACATAAAAGCTATTTACCTGATTTTTTGTGAAGTGCTAGTCCGGAGCGAAGTCTTCAATTTTTGTGTAAATAGGTATTAAATGAGTTTTTATCATCGATGGAATGGATTATATAGCCTTACTTACTCAAATTTTTTAAAACTATAGCTCAGTTCCTACAAAAAAGTATCTCAGTGCTTTTAAGGGAAAATACATAGTTTAGGGAAAAAATCAGGATGACAATAAAAAGAAATTGGAAAATGCCACTTTGAGGGTGTCTAGCTCCAAAAATTGATACTCAAAAAATCCGAAAATATTCACAGAGGTTCATAACTCATTTGTCAGAGAATCGCTCATATATACATATTGAGAAACGAAATTAAAATTTTTTATTACAGATTCTGCCCTTAAACATGTAATAGCTTTTTAGTTAACTCCGCTTTATAAAATAATTTGTACAACGGGGTTAACTCGGACTTCTGGGAAGCCTGTGTCGACGCTGCCCGTCCCGTATGGGTCCATTTCTGGTTAATTGATTACTACCAGGCTCTGGAGTTGGCTTCGGGGGAAGTAAATGATTATTAGCCTCGTAGTTACAACATAAATCTATTATGTGCAAATGTGGTACACCGATACTCGGTGTTACATGTGGTATTGTGTGTATGCAGTGAGGTATAACGACCGCTGTGCACGGTTGTGATTTTGTGCGGGTTAATATATACGCAGACTCAGATAAGTGCTCTTTTCATTTAAATAAAGAGGTTGAGTGGTTGGGAAGAGGAGGGGACTTGCTTTAGTTATGGGATGGGTAGACGTTGTGATTGTTTATGTGTTTGTTTAAAGTAATTATTTAATCTGTTTAAGTTTAATGTGAGAGTTGGTATTGTCGTGTAATAAGTTACTTCGTAGTAACTCGTTTACACAGTGGAGTCGCTGGAGTCTGATGTGAGGGTGAGGCTCCACAAAGTCAGAGTGTATTGCACTGCATAGGCTGGGGTTAAGTGAATCATTGCCAGTCCAGCCCTTTTTAAATGAAGATTTTCGGCAGTGATTCCAGTGGATGTATGTACGCGAGTGTGTTGAATGTACACTTGTAGTATAAGGAGTTGAGGCAGGTGGAGTGCGAGAGTCAGGCTTAGTAGGAAATTATGGTTGAAGTCTCGAAAAAAGAAGGTAGGAGCACCTATTAGACTCCTAGACACGCTTATAAATACATACTACTCATGTCCTTAATATGACAGAGAGTAAACTAAATTTGTGTGACAGTGCTCGCTCTATTGTGATTGTTAAGGGGGTCAGCCTACCTTAAACTCTTTGAAAACAATATAATAATTAATTATGTCTAGTTTTTATTAGAATTCATAGGTATTGGACAAAAATGTTTTTCTACATAATATGTCTTAAGAAATACATTTCAATTATTTAGAAGTCTGAACTGACCTTGTATTAACATAGATGTTAAGTACTACAAACACAGTGCTTTTAACAGTTTTTCTCACTTGCCACGGGATTATTCAGTCAATTCTCAACGTATCTTCTTGAAACTTTCAGAGATTATTTATTTTTATATAACTCTTGGAAACTTACAGCTACAATTTTGAAAAAATGACCCTAGCCTTCTCAGCATCGTATATGTGGTATATAGACAACACCACTTTACCACTTTATAAGTTGCTCGGAAGGACCAACTTATTTTCAGGTAAATAACTGAGAAAATGTGTTATATGTCCCATAGCCCCTTAAATTGAAGTTTTAATCGCGAATAATCGCTAACAGGAACGATGCAATTGGTAAAATAAATTCGCAATTCAGAAATTTACATATAAAGTAAATGGGTGCAAGTGTCATTTTATGTGGAAAGAGTGTTGGGTCCCAAATATACAATTTAAATGGTTAAATTTGATTTTATTACATAGTTAAGAAAAGGCCAAATTTAAATATTTTAATTTTAAAGTGGTTTTTCTGCGCATTGGACATGCTTTTGGTGGGCTTCCTCCCAGACGATATTCCGTTGAACCCAGGGTGTTCCTAGACACCTGGACATCGTCTACAAGAGCATTGCCGGACTTTTTGCGCGTCGGACATGCTTTTGGTGGGCTTCCTCCTAGATGATATCCCGTTGATCCCAAGGTGTTCCTGGACACCTGGACATCGTCTCCAGGAACATCTCCGGATTTTTCGTGCATCGGTTGTACTCTTGGTGGGTTTCCCCCTAATCGATGTCCCGTCGATCCCAGGGTGTTCCTGGACACCTAGACATCGTTTCCAGGA
>JAXIUT010011281.1:0-24035 GCA_035586675.1 Eurytoma californica
CAAATTAATAGAGATCTTTTTTGAAATGTGTTTTTCTTAGTTAGATGCGGCGATATATTCCTGCTCCTTCTTTTACATACTGCCCCTAACAGTTTTATTTGTTAAAATATTAATAAATAACTTATTTTTCAATAATCTCAATAGCAATAAACAAATAATTTAAACTACAATCAAAATAAAAAAATGAATATCCTGACATAAATTTTTCAGATGCATCATGATGTATCATAATTTTTTATGATTCAGATCTTTTCTTAAAAAAGCGATGGCAGGATATTATAAAGTCTACAAAGAAGACATGTTAATTATAGTTAATGGGTGAACATTGAGTTGGATGGGGCAAATTCAGAAGATTTTGATATGAATCTGATAATTACTCTAAATCTATGTATTAAATAATTTTGTGAATAAATGCCATTTTGATTTAATCTACCTTACTGAAATAGAAGGTAATTGTTGATAATTAAGCACTTTGCTGAAATTTATTAAAAGAGTGTGAAATAATTGAGCACGCGAAGCGCTATCTATTTTACTAGTAAAATAAAATTGAAATGAGATGCACGTTTCAGACGTCAAATGTAATAAAGAGGAAATGTAAAAAAGGAAATAAAATAAAATAACGTATAATTTTATTATGTAAAGAAACGTTAAAGATACAATTACCTAAAAATAAAAAATTTCTCTCCGAAAAAGATTCCGACATAATTCTTCGAAAGTATAGCAGCCTGGACAGCGAAGACTTTCGATACCTTTCGCTTCATAAACCCGTTCTAAACTTCATCTAAGTCCGGAGCTCGGGTTACGCCGAGGCGCTAATAAAGTTCGGCCGCAACCATCCCGGGCGCTTATGCTAGATTGAGTGGAAAATATTTGAGCGTCTCTCTCGCTCCGCCGAGCGGCATCAGCGGCTGCCCCTCGGGCACCACGCCGCGGCAGCACCTCGTGGCGATGCTATCGAAACTTATCGACTTTTCTTTATCTTTGGCAGCGGCTTCTCCTTTTTCTCTCTCTCTCTCTCTCTCTCTCTCTCTCCCATGCTCTCCTTTTCTCTCTCTCCCGCTTCCCCAGCGGCCCCGCGATCACAGCTAATTAAGGCGAAAGTGAGAAAGTCCCTCGGTTAACGGCTGTTCGACGAGAATCAACGAGTTACGCCCTTAATTAGACGTAAACAGAGAATGGATTAATTTTTCTCGTCCGATTTCCGATTTTTTTTCCCTGCGCCCTATCGGCTTCTTAGTCTTGTCACCCGTTTTTTTTTTACTTCAATCCATCCGGTGCCAGATTTCTTTTCTTTAGTTCTTATACGACTGCGTCGTGACGAGATCAGCGAAGATGGCTGGCCGATCGATACATCGAGTTTTGACTTATCTTGTCAATCAAGACTTTTTTGCACCGAACGTGAAACTCTAGTCGGGTAATTTACCAAGAGTCCAGGAATGGAGGTAGACTTGAAAAAGCGTTTCTTAATCACTTGTAAATTGAGCGTGTGGGAACAATTAAGGAGCTTCTGAATGGCCAAATGTTTACATTACTTAAAAATAGAAATACAAAAATAACTAATTATTACCCAAATATTTACATTACTTAAAAATAGAAATAAAAAAATAAGTCCTGGTTGACACGTTTATAAATGAAGATGTTATCAAATTGAAATGAGATCTGCAAGTGTTTGCATGAGCTCAGTCACGTTAACTTTTTACACCTTCATTATACAATGCTTAATCATCCTCAGGATCCGAGTTATTTTCGTATCTAAACGATTTTTATTCGTATACACTTAAACTTTTACTTGACAAGGATCGAGATAAACATTCATCGTCATAGGCGACCTTCGTACCCTGAGGTTGCAAAAAAACATCCACGAGGTCCTCGCCCTCCAAAACGACTAAGACGCTCATTCGCTGACAACACAGTCAAGTCGCGTGCCCGAGAGAACGACTTCAGAGGGGGCAAGACGTCGGAACGGCGCAAACTGCTACTTGAATTGTTTTGCCGTGTATATAGGTATAAACGCCTCGTTTCCACGAGGCAACTTTTCTCATATATATCCGGTATGATTCCCGAGTTCCGCAGGGTGTCGCCGCGGCTGTCCACGAAGTTGGCTTTATTATCAACTTCGTTAACCTGTCGAGGAATTAGCGCTCCGGCATCGGACTTTCCACTTATCTGTATACGCGCGCGGCGCAAACAAAGTTTGCGGGATCCACTAATTTAGCCGTCCCATTAAGGCGCGGAGGAGGCCGCGAAAATGGAATGAATATTCAATTTTTTTTATTTAGCCCGGCCTGACGTTGACGCAAAAAACGCCGAGAGGGAAAGCCAACGCGCCGACGTAATGGAGTTCTGAATCATCCCCCCCCCCCCCCCCCAGAGCAGTTTAAGTGGAGCGCCATACTTGGATTCGAGATCTGTAAAGTTTTCACCGCTTTTATGGCGAGCGGGGGGCGAACTGTGTCGCTCTTAAGTGTTTTCTCGTACTTTCGCGCTGAAAACGTGAACATTCGTAATGAAATTTTCCGAAGCAAGCGATAGCTGCTTCTAAAGTGCTGAATGATTAATTTTTTTACGGAAGTGGGTATCGGACTGTGATGTATTGTAGCGGATTTCCGGATTTTGAAATATTTCGTGCTATTGTATTACATTCGAAGTAGTATGATAAACCAAAAACTTTTTATTTATGTTTCTTTTTTTTTCAATTCTATAAAACGAATATTGAATCCGTTATTGGAAGTTATGTTTGTTCTCTGATGTTTGCTTTCATATCAATACTTGGAAAATCTATATGGCTTCGCATTCTCTATTTTCACATACCTTTTTAATTAACAAATATACACTATAAGGATACCTTTTTTAGTCGACATTTTTTCTGAAAAAATGTACATATCAAAATGAATCGCAGATTTAATATAAAGATTAATTTTTGAAGTTAGAAAATAAATTAGAAGGTTATTTAATTTCCAATAGAATATTTAATTAATACCTTCAGAATATTAGAAAATTTAAAAACCTATTGATTATTTCATTAACCCATTGAAACAAAGCATAATTCAAATTAATGATTCCAAATATTATATTTGTAAAAAACCTTTTTGAATTTTTGCCTCCAATATTCAAATGGCTACTTTAAAAGCTTCACATCTCGCCATCGTTTTTTAAAGGGAGGATAAATTTAACATACATTTAACAACTGCAAAAATAATGTGGATATGATATTAGAAAGATAAACTTAAAATGAAATTACTTGAAATTATGGCAGAAATTTAAATGACTATCTAAGACTTTGTAGGAAGACTTAAAATTTCAGCGGGGAAGGTCTTTGCTTACGGCTAGGTTCAATGGTCATTGACTCGGACTACGCGAAAGTGTACTTTATGTAAGCACCTTACGGAGGAAGGGAATTGCGTTGATCTTATTAAGAAAGTTTTCAAAATCTTCACCGTGTACCTTGGCGATATTAGCCCGTCGAGTTTCGTGTAATAAACTTTTCTATCCTCTCACCTCTTTGGCTATAATAATCTCCCGCTGCCTTAGAAGTTCGGTAAATAAAGTTCAATTTCAAGGGGTCAATCGGCTTTTCATCATGTACGTAACTGCCGAGGAACTTGCGGCAATGTATTTTCAATCGGAGAGAATATTTTTTTTTACTCCAAATCCGCCCGATCAAATTTTCTCGCATAACAAAGTATTGATTTTCTCTTCAGCTCTCATACGCGCAGTAACAATCTAGCTTTAATATGCACCCGTGACGATTACGACCTCTTTTTTTGCAGTTCAATAATTGATCGAAACGCTCGCCGTTGCTAGTCAATCAATCCTCTTAAATGAATTTATTTTAAATTTCATTCGGACCGGACTATTTACGGTGCTTTCAAATTGATTGAGTATCAAGTAGTAAAGCACGTTATTAGTCGGTCGGGCGTACTCCTGGACACCTGTACACACGCTACGTAAAAACAAAATACACTCAAGTGCGCCCCACTCGTCCTAAATTATTCCGCAACTTTACTACTGGTTAGCGATACTTTTTTTTTATAAAGAGGCTTTTACATTTATATTCCATTCCATGCGGACGTCGAGTGCACGCAATCTCGACATTTCCGCGAGTGTTTCTAATTTCATCGGCGACGCTGTGGTGGTTGAACGGCAGTCCACGTTGGAGGGTAGGGGCACCGACGGAGGGAAAAGAGAGGATTCCAATATCTCTGAGAGAGGTCGAAAAGTAGTCCAAGAAAAACACAAGGCTCGAGAGACCGGGACCGGAGAAGATAAGAAGGCCGGCCAATCGAGTCCGCATATTCAAACGCGCCTCTTTTTGTCTTTGTCTATCAACTTCCTTTTTTCCTCTTTCTTTTAAAGACGCAACCTGTACTTTGGAACCTGGTCTGAATTTAGCGGAGTGAAAAGGCGGGAAAATCCTCTCTCTTTCTTTCGCTACGAGAGATAAACCTAGTAGGGGACTAATACGAATTTTTTCAATTCTTCTTCCATGATTACAGGCGTTTTTCAACTTCATTGAGTTAGAAAATTAAATGTGACTCGCTACGCTAAATCACGCGTGCCATAAAATCCATTCTGTCGAGCATTTTATTTTTCCACGCTGAAAAAGTGTGATTAGTTTCATCTAAATATTTCAATAATGGGTACTAAATCAATGTAATAATTTCTCAACTAAACATTTTTTTAAATGAATGCATTTAGTAATTTCAAAGAAATATCTAATTGATTGGAAGAAATGTATTTAGTTGGCACCCCTTAAGGAGACAAATTTCTTGTTATCTTATACACATACCGACAATTACCATTTTTCGTTTTATTAACTCAATTTTTTAAATAAAAATTGTTAAATTGGAGACACATTTTTTAAAAACTAGAAAATGTACTTCGGATTCGAACTAGTTGTTAATCTTAAAATTTATTTAATAAACAAAAAAATGCAATTTTGGTATACGAGAGCCCTTTAACGAAACTTTTGTTGAAAGTACTAATTTTTTTCCGTGCATTTTCCACCAATCGATCGAAAATTCTCAATAGCTCTTTCAAATTATGTCAAGATTTTTGTCTAAAGTCGCGCGACCGGTGCCCTCGAAAACTTCAGCTGCACTGACCCCCGGCGACTGTTGCCACTGCGGTCGATTATGGGTCTAACGCGGGGCTCATCAGCGCGTAAACGCGGCTGCATTTAGCCCGATCGCGCGAGTCATTGTGCGATAAAGCGCGGCGCGAAATAGTCCGGGCCGGGCCATTGTCCGGTGAAGCGTCGCTCGCGTGCACTTGACAACGGCCGGGGCGAAAGGCGGGATGGGGCCAAGAAAATTACTGCGCGCGATGCCCCGATCCCGGGTGCGCGAGTAGGCAGCCGGCGAAAAGGTCAAGCGCGGAATAAAAGCTCGGACCGAGAGAATAAACATGACCTATACGTATATAGGAGGAGGGCCACTTTACCTCTCTCTCTCTCTCTCTCTCTCTCTCTCTCTCTCTCTCTCTCTCTCTCTCTCTCTCTCTCTCTCTCTCTCTCTCTCTTCTACGGCGCTTTCTATTCTCCTCTTTTTTCTCTCATTGTGTTTGCTAAGGGCGTTTCTTGTTGGTTCGTTGGCAATGGCTTTGCGATTAGTCGATTTTCGATATGAAGTGCCTGAATATTTTAAGCCGTTATTCAACAGGCAATTATTCTTCCTTGTCATAGCGGATCTGCTTTTTCATGAAAGATATTGAAGGGAGGTATTAATTGATACAAAAACTGTTACTTTACTTTTTAGAATTCAGATCGAAAAAGATTGATAATGATCTTTATGCAACTTGATACTTGGCGTTGTTCGTTAATGAAATGGGGATTATTACTGATTCTATTTCTCCCTCAAGTACAATTACGGAAATTTGAAAAAGTACACCGGCATCATTATGTGGAACTTGTAATCTCGAGCGCGTGGAAAAGAAACAAAGTTGAAACGATATTATTTGGGAACAAGCTCGCGTGTACCTAATAGGCGAGGAAAAAATTTAACCATAAACTGGGAATACTAAGGTATCGCGTGAGACGTTGATTTGGCAATAACCCGCCAAGATATTTTGAAATAAAGATCGCAGAAGCGTGTTCATGCTATGCTATCGTACTGTCTATTATAAAATTACTTTTTAGCTTTTTTACTTTTTGTCGAGTTGAGTTCTTTGAATTCATTCGTGATTGAATTCTTATAATATGATTTTGGTTATACTTTTGTGAAATTGTTTACATACTCATTTTACTTCTTTTCGATAAGTTTCTTTATAAACACTGAAACAATCAAATTAATAGTTTCAACTAAATATTTCTTAGATCAGTGAAGAAATATATCTAGAAATTAATTTTCTCTGATCCAACGATTTTTCAAATTATAATTAACAAATTTAAGTAAAATAAGTTATAAATTTTGTTCTCATAAATAAACAAAATATTACCGGCTTTTACTTTATAATTCTGTTAATGCACTTAATTAGTACTGATGAATCATTTTAATAAAATACATTGAAATTCAAATACAACATGCATTGTTGATCCTTCATTGAATTATTCGACATATCTGTTATATTATAATCATGATTATAATTCACTTAATATTTAATTTATCAAGATTATATTTTGAGTTGATCCATAAATTCACAAAGTCTATTAAATACATTAAATTATTTATTTAATGATAATCAAACGAGGCATTTAAAATGAATTGGAAAGGAAATATTTTCTCATTTTCTAAATACCTTTTGAATGCAAAAAGATATCACCTTGTGCATATTTTCCTTTGACTACTTAATTTTGTCAGAGCAAATTAAGCATCCGCACGTGCGCTTTGATAATTGAATGAAAGAAGCGTAGCAAATGAAAGTAGTAGCAGTGACGTTATCTTAGGGGGGAAACTGCTAATCTTTTAAACTCAACAAAGACTCGCGAAGGCACGCCTCTAATGTCTAATTAAATAAATATTCCGTTTCGCCCGTTGCCTTCTTACATTCACCTGTGCGTGCCCGACTTTTCGCTTTGACGGCGAAGTTTCAAGCGATATTACGAATTAAACGCTGGCAAGGCTGATCCCCGAGTAGACGTGAGTTTTCCCGGATGCTAATTAATTAATTCACAATCTCGCGACTCTTCGCTTCCGTAATTCTGGCGCGCGTGGCCCCGTGAAAATCGACTAATTAACGTCGTTGTGTGAAACACAAAGTACCGTCGTTTCGAAAAAATAACACACATTTATGTATAGGTACTTAATCGAAAAATATTCTACGTGAATGAGTTCGTTTAATGGCTGGCTATTATTCGACTTTTGCGTCGAAATTTCTTTAATCAATATTGACCGCTACCGAATTGTTGCCGTGAAAAAATGTTATTGTATATGATATTTAAATATAAAAAAATACTGCTTTTTTGTTGCGATATTTACTCTCGTTTGCGGAAAACTTATGTATCTCAACTTAAAAGTAAACATACATTTTATCTGATAGAGTCAAATATTCAAATATTTGTATATTAATTTATTTTTATTACAATATTAAAATATTTGAAATAAAAACTCGATCGATAAAACCCCTGATAAATATACTTAGCAAAATAACAAGCAATACGAAAAAAAGAAACCGCATTATATTCATATATACCACCGCTCGAATTTTGGAAAAGCGACGCGCGACGAAACTCGCAAATTCGAGGAGGGGAAAAATTTATGCGCCGGGAGTGAATTGATAGGGGCGGAAGGCATTTACGGGCGAACGAGCCGCTGGTCCTGTCCGGCGGACTGTGCGAACTAGGCGGCCACAATGCAACGAGGAGCGCATCCGAGGACCGAGAAAGAATAATCTTCTGGCACTCGGCCCGGCGGCGATTATGTTCGCATATGCGCGCCCGCAAACGACCGATAATGCAAGCTCCGAAAATGCTGAGGAATGCAATAAGTTCCGAGCTCGCACCAGTAATTACGCAGTGGCAGTGGCCCTTTTTTTCTTACGGAACACTGCTAAAATTTATCTTCTTTTAGGTTTCAATCTAGCGGTGTGATTTATGGAAAATTTTTGTACCAAAGAAAATGCATTATCGCGTAAATTTCACTCGCCTTGAGGTAGGGGATGATAATATTTGCCACAAATATTAGACAATGTTTGTTTGGCGATGATTAAAAAAAAATCCGAGGAGAAAAATTATGCATACAGAATAAACTCTGCTTCATTAAAACGAGAACAATGGCTTTGGGAAATCGGATGCACCATTAAAATAAAGCTTTTCTCCACGAAAACGAAAACGTGAAATCCTTTTGTAAGCACTCCCTTTATTATTCAACATCCATAATTAAACTATAACATTCTTTATTAAAATTTAGTCTGTCAGCTTTTTTTCTTAGGAGGGAAAAAGGGGGAGATATTTACATTAAGCCCCACGGTTCAAAAGCCAAATTACTGGAACAAGAGGGAGAACGATGCTCAGTTCGACGATCGGCACGAGTAATTAAAATTCGCGCGAGCTTCCCGCCGGAGAGGCATAATTTTTTCCGAAAGAAGGCGGTATCGGCTGGTGCAATTAAATTTCGCCGTGAAATCGTCACGACGCATGCGCGCAGTGGAGAGCAAGAGAGAGAAAAAGTAAGAGTAAGAGCGATAGAGAGACGTGAAAAAACAGCGACGAGGGCGTCGAGGCATCGTTAACGCCCAATGACAAAGCACCTGATAATCCCGTTCCTCGGCGGCGAGATGCCCGCGGGACATCGTTCAATTTGCGATCCCGCCTCTCGTCCCTTTGTTTCTCCTAGCGATCCGCCCCGTCTTTTCTTCCCTCGCTCTTTTTCGCGCCCGGCCCTTTTATATTCGGCGGAGCCTCCGCTGCACCCCGTTACATCCTCGTTTCCGTCTTTAACAACGTCGGAATTACTTTTCTTTACTTCGCGCGCTCCCTCGTTTCCCCTTACTCCGAGTTCGTCATTTTTTTAACTGCCACGAGGTCGGGAATCTTAAAATTCGCGTAATTTTACTTTGATTCGAGAATGAAGAAGAGGGGTGGTGGAGAAAGAACGAAGTGTTTTGGAAAATCGAAAATTAATGGATCGCGAGGATTCCCATTGAATATTTGATTTTTTTATTGCATTATATTCGGAATTTGAATAATATCACGTTCTCGTTTTAACGATTGAAAATATCAGAGACCAAATTTCATAAAATTTTTATTATTCCAAATTGAATATTATGAGCAATCAAAATATTCAATAATCAAATTTATTGCATAATAGGCGCAGCTTGAAATTCAAAATTATAGAATTTAATTTTCGTGAATACCTATTATCGTAAAATAAACATTTTAAGTAAAATAATATGTTATAAATTTCATGAAATTAAACGTGTCCTTCGTTTAATTTGAAAAGGTAAAAACGAAAAAATGTTTATTCATATTTTTAAAAATAAGGAGAGCTTTAATAAGTTAATATTTAATTTTTTAGATATACTCCATTTTTTAAAACAAAAATTATAAGACTTTTTCGAAAATTTTTCAATTCTATAACATATTGAATCGTCTTTCTTCGACGTATATATTATAGTTAATAGTTTATATAAGTGAAAATGTAATATTTTATCCATTTTTTAAGCTTGTGCGATATTAATGTTTTTGCTAATTATTAATGACATTTAAAAAGAATAAGTTACAATCCAGTTACTAAAAAAATCAATGCGTTAGATCATGTAACATTTAATTTTGAGATGATATTTTGTTTACACATTACAGCTGACCCACTTCAAATCAGACACCGGTTCATTAATCGGCAAACGCGCTCAGTTCACAAAACTCAGATGATCTCACTTTGTATTGGACATAAATTTGGACTTTGCATTCATTAACCCCATTTCTATTGCTGTCGATATACTTTTGAAATTGTGATAAGCAGATAATAAAACCAACATGACTCAACCGTTTATCATCTAATTATATTTAATTCCAATCCTTTGTATTTCAATGCATATACGGATCATTACCATTCAATTAGCAGTGTGACTAATAATAATTAATATGTATATGAATATTCACAAATGATTGCACGCATTTCCAGAATATCGAGTTTCAAAAGTAATCGAGTCTTAAAAACTAACGCACTTCATATCGAAACAGCGGATCAATTTGCTCGGCTTAAGAATGCGGGTCACAGCGACTCGTCGAGAGGCATGGGCGAGGTTGCAGGCAATATCGGCGAAGGGGTCGCATCAACCGCGAAGTCTCGTCGTAAAATTCTGACGTATCCCACCCTCGACATCAGCGGGCTGATTGATTAAACCGTGGCGCGTCCTCGTACAGCCCGTAACGCGCCCACATACACACGCGCTCGCGAGTAATTTCATTTCGCGCGCGCGCGCTGTTCCTCCCTCTCTATCTCTCTCCCGCGAATTTCTGCACCGGCCAGAATGGCGTTGTATAGACGCCGCGCCGATCGTTGTCGAGTTTACGCGACGCCGGATAATTGGTTGTAAATGCGGCGTAAGTCTCGCCTGGGGGTGGGGGGTAACGCGAAACTCGCCTGCGAGGGAAATCGATTAGTCAACGATTAGCGGAGACATCGTGGCCCGATGCCGCGACGGATTAGCCGGCGACGATGCCGCGCCGATTAAATGTTCGATGATGCGGCGCGTCCCGCCGAGACTCGGACAAGTAGCGCCGTGACAAGTGTCTGGCTTGATTCCGGGATTCTGCATTATGCCATTAGTTGCCGGGAGTTTCCTACGGCTCGGTATACGCCGTGTTTGCGGAGCGCTGCCTCCGTCACCCGGGGACGGAGCTTTTGTTTTGTGAATTATACAGCGGCCTGATGGATTGGGATTCGTTAGGTTGATACTGCAAATTTTGAACTTTACTGAAATATTGATCTGAATTGTATGGATTCGAACGCAAGAGGCACTGCTCAATGGACTTCCCTGCGAATTTATAATTTAAAAAGAGCTTTTACCTTATATTTACTTTTTTTAGTAAAAATGGAGATTTAAATCAAATATACAGTATTTAATACTTTAATCGGATTTAGCTGTATGTACACAAAAGTACATAAGTGCGTAAGTGCGTAAGTGCACTTTTACAGTTATATAAGCTCTGTTTACCGTTTTTATCCCATTTTACAGTTATTTCTACACCTGCTTAAAAATACCTAAGTGCACCAAATTACATGTACACGTGTGCACCTGGCGCGGTCACGACCCGGACTAAGAACATACAGTACAAATGGAAGATATAAATTTCTAATTAAAAACCTTATTGCCCAGAAGTCGGCGCACTTGTGTCTCAAAGTATCTAGCTGAAATTCGTCACATTTAAAATGACCAATTATCTAACCAACTCTTCATAGTCCCGAAATAACCGTTTAAAAGTTTGCTAAATTTCTCCAGGAGTTACTTGGAAACAGTAACCATGTTACACGTAAGCAGTCTACTTTAAGGAAGTTAATAAGCACTTTCGTCACTGGCTGGATACGGGTGCAATGTTCGGTAAACTTGTATCAAAATAGAAACTCTATAACTTTATTGTCCACTCCGCTTCTCTATTAGCCTTATTCGCGGATCCATCAGGAACAAATGGCGCGGCTTTATTAAACATTTCACGTAAACCAACCTCAAAACGTCACCTTTAAATGATTCTCATTGGGACAGCAAAATATAGTACACACAAACTCCAAGGCTTTAGCTGTAAAAGCTTCCAATTTCCCGCGCATTCGCCCTGCCAATGTTTTAAGTACTTTCCTGAAAGGCAGAACGGAGCTCGGATCTTTAATTAGCCATTGGATCAAAGATTCAGCTGCAGTCAATTAGGTCGCCCGAAATTTTTCCTCGAACGAATTTTCGCGCGGCGGACGATATAAATAGCCGAGTTACCGCACACGAAAGGCTCGGTGGGAATAGTCGACGGCGGTCTCGTTAGCATAATACCCTGTCGGTGGATGCGCGCGCGACGGATTCGGAGGAAATGAGCTTTCTTCGGAAGGCGCGAACGTGAATAAGCCCTCGAAACAAGCCACGTCGAGCGAAGACGACGATCTGATCTTCTACGTACATTACTTTATGACTCGATATTTCGGCTGCTTTTCAAATTTTACGACCAAAGATTGCAGTCTCTCGAAAATTAAATTACAATTTTATTATTTTAAAGGTATGCACTTTATTTATTAAAGAGCTAAGGACTCATCACTCGATCTTTCTATATATAACTATCTATCTAAAAGTCTCACAGTTAAATTCATTTAAAAATTAGAGTGATAACAAAATAAACAATTTGCATAATCCTTCTAGATCACTAACTACTCTATAAAGGAATTTCACGTGCTTAAAGAGTGAGAAAAAAAAATTATCCAAAAATACACTGATTCTCTGGATTTCACTGTTCCGAACACTGATGAAAGGAGCAATCACCTTAAATCGATGGTTAAGAAACAAAGTAACAACACAGCAGCACTAAATCGCCTTACATATTCCGACAACAAACGGCAGTATCAACCGCGCGGTAAACAGCGCATCGGGGAACGATCGACGCCAAGCTGGATCCTCCAGACGCCGCACAGTAGCTCACGCAATTTCGCGGCTCAGACATCCGTTTAATAAGGCATTCGAGGAATCGCGTTAATTTTGATGGATGTTAATTAAGCGATTACACGTTATACGGCATAAATGAAGCTCGCGCTGCCGGCTCCGAGCGACGCATTAAAGGAGGCTTTCGACTACTTACAGTATTAGCCGGCTCGGTGTAGGGCCAGGAGTGGGTGGGGAGGGGGGCAGGGGGAGAAGAAAGCTCTCGCGAGCGGCAGGCAAATGAAATTTCGCTGCGCGAGCAAGATGCACCGAGTGCGCTCACCTGCAACGGAAAGAAAATTCAGAGCGCGGTTAGCGAAATCTCTCTAGCGCGTAGCAGTGGGAAGCGCGGCCGCGAGGCATTACCGCGGGAAAAATGCCCGTTCGAGTTTCCGAGCTCAGTAATTACTCGGGGCTTAGTTTCTATAAGAATTTAATTAAACAAAGTGATCCTCACTTTTGTGCTCCTGTAACAATATAAATTACTTCATTTCAATGAGTGTACAAAGTCCGGTTTAACCCTTCTTTTTAGAGGAAGATTATTATCACTAAGAAAGTACTCACTAGCTTGTAAATGAGATAGTAAATGTCATGCTTTTTTTTAAATTTCATCTAATTCAATCCAAAGGAAGAAGATTTGTATCTTTGAACTTTATCAATTCTGTATAAAAATAGTTTAAAATCAATTTTTTTTTTTATCTTTTGGTTATTTTAATCAACATAAAATGACTTTTATATGTACGTGAAGGTGATGAGTACATGAGTCATGTGGGTGATTCTTTAAAAAAAATGCAATGCACCGATGAGGTTGATATCATGCATTATAATTTTACCCTCATTGTAATGTAAATTCAGTCTTAATTTTATAAAAAATTTCACGTTATAAAAAAAATGAAAGCCTTGATCTTATAAAATGTCCACGTAGTTTATTGGGAAAAATTACACTTTTTAGAGAATCACCCATATAGTAATCTACTCCAACAAACTGTGTTATGTGTTATTATTATTGTTATTTTGATTTTGCAGGACTGTAGATGGCGACAAAAATCACCGAAACATCGACCCAAATTATTTAATTAACTCAAAAAGGCAAATGTATTTTTATGTTTATTACAATTCAAATAGTTTTCTCGCATTTTTATTTTAGTTTAGTCCTCTCTAAATCTCATTCAGTGAAATTTCACTAATTTTCAGTGAATTTCGCTGAATTAGATTTATAGGGTAGACACGTCTTTTATTCAATATTTAAATTTACGCGCAATTAAATGCAAATTGAAAATTGCCCTGGTTTTTCATTACATTTATTATTATTTCAAAAATATATACAAATATGAATTCCGATATTACTTTATCGAGGATCCGAAAGCTAATTACCATATTCCCAATAATTTAGGAAATCGACGTCTGATCGAACCCTCGTACCGAGGCAGATGTATCTTTTCCATTTCGCGGAATCCCCGGTCCGCACCCCCGCCCCCCGAACGACATTACCTTAATACTCCTGGCCGTTCCCTCGCGACTTCGGCGAAATCAGCGGCGCGCGCGGCGCCGAGGAGAAAAAAAAATCGAGCGTAAGCAGGAAATATTAAGGCCTCGGAGCTCGTCGCGGGGCGGGCGCGTCTCTCCCACCCCCGCCGCGGCTGAATAATTCATAAGCGAGAATTTAACTCGATGCAAATGTGTACATCGCGCGAAAGTAGCTCCGACGTCGATAACGTGTAATATAAAATCGGGCATCTATATTTAAAGAAGAGACGCGAGCGCGCTATATTGCACCGCTGCCGCTCAAAGTTCGTTGGCGTCGCTTTGAGTTTTGACGTAAAAGTCTCTCTTTTCCTCCCCCCTCACTTCCCTCTCGTACACTCGTTGCGACTGCTTCGCGCATGCATTATTCATGTCGCATGCGCTCGGCTCGCGCGAGCATAGATAAGATGCATTATGCTTACGAATATCAATATGTGCGCCGCTGCGAATCGGACGCCCGGACGGGAGCATTAATAACGCGTCGCGCGTCCGATTCGTACATGATGTGCGCGCGGGAAGGGACATAGTAGAGCCGCGGGACCTGCGGATACACCGGACTGGATCGCGCTCGGATTTCTTCGGGCGCGTGCGGGAGCTTTTCGAAAAAAAAATGATTTATCCTAGGGCCTCGTGATTTCGACGCGGTGCTATACGCTGCTCTCTTATTCGACGTGTCACCGAGCAAAGGCGCCGAAGTGAAATATGTGTCACCTTTTCTGACATCTCCTAATGAAATATGCGGTATCACTGAGGCGAAGACTGTCACGTTAAATAATTATTAGGTAATGAGCATGTCGTTATCCTTTATAATTAATCGTTTCTTTTTATAATACTTTTTCGTTTAGTATAATTTATTATTATCATTATTATTTCTGTATACGCGTACAATAAAATGAAATAATAATAACATTAATGTGCATTATTTTATCAAGAGTACGGGCTTTATCTTGTATTTTTAAAAATATATCTCTACTTTCTACATGAAACAATTTACTGGAGCTGATTTAGAAAGTATTCTTATTGTAGAATATTTGTAACAAATACATATTTATGTAATTTTACAATGTATACCGAGATGTATACGGTAGTATGCTCAATTGTATCACAAGGGTAGAAGAGATAAACTATTTGAATTGAAAATCTTTATATGAAAATTTGAATGGCTAAAACACTCTTTATATATCCGGAGAAGAGTATTTTTTCAGTATACATTATAGAAATCCTAGGATATCAAGAATAATCAATAATATGAGAAAGAAAATCTTAATAATTAGTAATTGATATAGCTATTCTTAAGCGGAGGGTGAAAAAGTAAATACAATCCAAAGAATTTAAATATTTTATTGGAAATAAAATAAACACATATTTTTGTGTGTTTTTTCAATGAAGTTGATCTTTCATAAAGGGCATAAAGCAGGCAGAATGCACCTATGCCCTTTTAAAAAAACAGCACGTAGCTAGATTATGTCAAATGAAGAACACCCCCTTAACGGGTTATTTCAGTTTTTAGAGAAAGTGTAGTGTATTCCTTTTTTTCTGAAAAGGCACAGAAATTATCTAACGCTCATCTAACACTAAAGAGGTTGAATGGAGATTGAATGGAATTAGTAAAATAATAATTATTTTACTCTTTCAACTTTACATGTACGTGAAAATAGAATCAAGGATATCGCGATAATTGATACAACAATTAAAATACGTAGGATGCACGTTAGATCGATCTTAGAAACGCGCGTAATGACGATCGAAGTGAATTCATCTCCCGTAGTCGTGAACTTTAATAACCGCGAACGCAGCCCACAAACGAGCCGGGAAACTCGATATCACGTTCTCTTCATATTTCGAAAAATCCCCCTCGACCGTTGTTTCGCGCAAACGTCCACATTGGGAGTGCGTATACGTATATGCGCGGGAGCAGGACGCAGCTCGCGACTCCCGTTCTCTCTCGCGCGTCGCGTCGCATTTGCATGCCGTCCACGCGAGTGCCGTACATCAATTTTACACGAGCCCCCGCGTCGCTACCGCTTTTCTCGAGTATGTTTCTCTCGCGGTACCCGTTCGCTCCATTCTTTTGCCCCTTTGCGCGCGAGGCCGCTTTTTCGCTCGCGGGCCAATCTGTATCTGTTTCCCATTTGCCCAGCAAATGAGAAAGTTCAATTACAAAACATTATATGACCTGTATTGTCGAAAAACTTTCTGCTTTCTCTTCGTCTTGATGGCACGGAATGAGGAAAATGAGAATCACATTAAATTTAATTTTTTGCCGTACGTTGCTTTTTTACATTGCGGAGAGAGAGGTTCTGATGTTTCTAAAAATGCGTTTCAAAGGAAGACGGAAACTTCATTAAATTTCACTATTTGTTTTTTCAAACATTATTTGGTTTTTATCTGACCTATTTTCTTTAAAACTGCATAAATAAAAACAATTCTTAACAATAAAATTACATTTTCAATTATCCAAAAATTTATTAAGAATAATTTTTAATCGCGATTGAAAGTTTTATTGTATTTTTTGGCGCACTTCTCGGTTTAAATCGAACTTCAAGTTTATAAGCCGAGGCGCAGGTTAAAAAACATCATTGACCGATTTAAAATGTCAAAAAAACGTCCTCAAATGTTTTTGCTTTGGCAAGCGAGTGTGGGTGTGCTGTGAAACATGAATCATTATACGATCAAAGATTTGCGAGTCTACCATTAAATGACGAGAAGTTTTGAAAGTCTCCTTCGGCGCTCTCGCTATATGCATACCCACGAAAAGCTCGCTTACGATTGAAGCGAATTTTTTTCTAAAATAAATTCTGCGATGTGTGCGAGAACATTTATTAAAGTCAGTATCGAAATATATAAATTGTATTTTGATGAATGGGGTTTCACCCTTTTTTAGGTCAATGGGTCCAACGATATGGTTTTGCTTTCAACGCAATATTTTGTATAACCTAAATCAAACAGATTTCGAGGCAAAAGTGATAAATACGAGGACCGACAATCCCAGGATTGCTGGTTTGACTGTTCGACTGTTGACACACAAAATTTTTTTAACGGTTGTTTGATGAGTAGCGAAACCTTGATTGACCTTGGAAAGCAACGCTAGATTTTGTAAAACTTGCATGGTGACATAAATTATTCAAATTTATTTGACTACTGAATGTTTCTGGAGCCTAGTCAGCAATATTTGGATTTTTTACCCAAGGTGAAGGTCCTTGTCCTCCCCTAAGATCCACTCGAAGTTTGCATCATTTAAAAGATTCACTTATTAGGTTCAAAAGGCTGTAAACGGATAATCTAAAGTATCTACTTAAATATAAACTAGATAATGTGTTTGATTTGGATAGGTAGATCAATCGAAAAAGAAAATGAAATGGCTATTGTTCGACCAATTACATTGCCAAAGAATAAAAAACACATAATTAGGATGTAAAGCGAAGAATTAAAAAATTGTAAATTTTAGAAATTGTATTTATTGCAAACGTTTTCTTCTCAAAGAAATTTTCCAAAGTGCAGAATTAATGAACTATTCAAACTGTTACACTGAAGGAAAGTTATAATTTTGAAGTATAAACTTTGATTCTTGGATATTTTCGAAAACTCAGTGAACAGAAACTATTAAAACATCTTAAAAACAAGAGATTGAGGTATTTAAATTTTGTAGTATGCCTTTAGTCAATGTAGTTAATTTTTTTATTAAAAAATGCGAAAGTACCATCCATTCATTTGCAAACGACATTAACAAAGTGCAGCAAAAAATGCAACTTTTTCCGAATTGCAAATGAACAAAAATTGCAAATTCCTCCGTAATACAAACATTCCAGATTTCATTCGCGCGGCGATTACGCTGGACGTATTCAATATTTTTCAGCGGCGTAAGAAAAAAAGCGCACAGGCAAAATAAAGGAGACGGAGACAAACGGATGCTTCGCACGGGAATTTGGCTTCGTTATGAGCGCAATGGCCCTTGCGTTATTTTTTCCCCGGTGTACTGTATACGTTCAGTGCGTGCCAAGCTGCGGAGAGGGCCAGTGATAAAAGTCGAATTCTTCGCGGGTAACCGCGCGCGCTCGCCTTTTTTATTGCCAAGTGCGCTTAAGATTTCCTGGCGTGCCGCGCGTAAAGCGGATTTATGAACACGTTTTGCTTAGGCTCTTTTTTGCCGACACGACCGGCCGGGGATGCTGAAAAAAGAACGGCGACTGTGACAAATCGCGTCGACGCCGGAACAACTGCGGTTCATTTTACGCCGGGATAATGGAGCTGAAGTTTGTAACGGCTCGGCGGACGCTCGCCGTTAAAGACTGCCGCGCCCGTTTTAATTCCCGTGCTTTTATTTTCGCACTGCCATTCGTGTACGAATTCGCGAGGTGGACATTTTATTTATTCTTTTTGTAAGTTAGTGTTCAAAAGAAAACACTTGGATTTCGGGTTGAGATATATCTGACAGAGGGAAAATGAATAGCAATTTTCCACATTCATCTCGTAAAGCGATTATTATTTTTGTATTTGGATTTTAATTTATTTGGATGAAAAGGTTGAATAATTTATGTATTCAAAGAGACGTTTACAAAGTGCCTTCTTCAAGACTAGAAAAAGAGATTAGATTTTGTTAATTTTTAATTATAAGTGGAGATTATCAGCTAAGGGCAAAAATACGTTAATTTAATAATGGTAATCTGAAAGTTATACGATTTGTATAATAAATTGAAATAAAAAGATTAAGACAAAGAAGAAAACTTTCTGATAAATGTAGATCTAGTTGACAAATTGTATGATACTTACAAACTTGTGATTCACGAGAAAAAATACTTTGGAATAATTGTTAAAGTAAATTTTTATTTATATATACCCAGAATAATTGTTTAGCGCGACGCAATCATGGCGCGGAGCATAATTCTTAAACTTTCTTCCCCCCCCCCCCCCCCATTTCTCAAATCTGCCTGCGCAAATTGCCCGAGACGACGACTGTCCGCCATTCGTTTTGCGCCTCGCGTACCCTCTCTTTTCCACTCTCGGATTCAACCCTAAGCCTTCGCCTATCGCCGCAGATTATAAATGACAGATAGCTCCTGGCTATTCGCAGACGTAAGTAACGGTGACCGATCGCTTTATTAACCTTATCTGTCCTCCGACAAGCGTATTCTCGCAAGAGAAATGAGACGAGACGACTTGCAGTATTAAGTAATTTAGCTGGCGAAGTTAGTTAACATTTTTGTTTCATCTTTTTAGAAAAGTAAGTAATTTTTCAAAAAAAAAAAAAAATTATTAGGTAAATTTGAATGCCAAAATGAAACTGTATGCTAAATATATTGCAAAGGATGCCAGAGTAATTAGCGCCTATCCAGGCCGGCTTGATTTAAAAGCACTCGGTTAAGTTATTAATTGGCTGCAATTAATGTTTCAATCGGGTAGTTCCACCTCTCGAGCGTCTTAAAAAGCATCGGTGACTTTTCACTCGAGACCTCAATTATCTCGCACATTTTCATCAATGTTTCACCGCCCCCTCGGTTCCTGACTCGCCCACCTTTTGCGCGCGGCAGGCCCTGACCTACATCGCCCGGCGGCCTTTATCCCGCGTCAAAACCCAGCGGCGGCGCATCGCACGGCGGAATCTCCTCCCTCCCGCGCGCCTCGCGAATACGTCGCCGCAACGTGCAGGCACCGGTAAAGAGCAGCAAAGGGCGCGGGATAAAAACCTGAAAAGACAGCGGCCCGAAATAAATCCCCAATTAAGCACCTCTAAAAGGCCCCTTTGTTCGGCCTGCCATTAAAATTCATGCCCGGAGGACGTTGTTTACGCGGCCACCGCGTCTTTTTCCGAGTCGCAAAGGACCGACCACGGAAGCAAACGGCTCCCGTCCGAAGGCTCGGCTTTCCATCCATTATATCAACGGTTGACAGCGCAAACAGCGTCGGATCTCTGTACCTCCCCCCCCTCTCTCTCTCTCTCTCTCGCTCTCTCTCTCTCTCTCTCTCTCTCTCTCTCCCTCTCTCTCCCTCTCTCCCGCTCTCTCTCGCTCGAGCCACAGTCGCTGCGACGGCCAATGCATTTCAAATGGAGTCGTAGAAGCCTTTAGCGCGCGAGTGCACTCCCAGATCTATCTCGGCGCCGTGCCTCCCAGCCACCGTAACAAATACCGCTGGGATCATGCGCGCGAGGCTAGCTTTCGTTGAATTGCGCTCCGCGTTTGTTTATCAACGCGCGCGATTGCCGTACGTTGACGCGCGAAATGTTTCTCGGTTTAGCGAGGGCGAGAGCGCTTTATCGAATGGACGCATCTTCGGTCGAATCGCCAGCAAAGCCCGTAATTACGTTATAGGATTAGAAAGAAAGCCGGCAGTTTACGCGATGGAATCTTTTATTTTCGGGTGATTCTTTAAAAAAAGTGCAATACTTTTCGCGTAAACTTCGTAGAAGTTAATGCCTTTCCTTCAATGGATAGGGTTGATAGCACGTCATGCATAATTTTACCCTCATTCAAATATAAATCAAGTATTAAAGACTTAATTTTATAAAATATCCACGAAGTTTACTGGAAAATAATTACACCTTTCAATGCATCACCCTTTGAGTAAAATACAGAAAATTGTTCTTTTATACATGATTTATGAATGTTTGCAAAGAAAATAGATAAACTAGTACGTGCTGAAATCATCTGTATCAATAGTACTCTCAAATAGTAATATAATATAATAGTAATTTGTCCCGTTACAAGTCTTAACAGTCCTTTATTTTTAGTTTTCAGAAATATTTAGAAAAATACTTCGTTCCGTGAACTACATCTCGGAGTAATTTAATATTGAAGTCATACTTCACAATGTTACAGTTTATTTCTGGAAGTTAAAGCATTTCTATTATGTAAATCGTACAGTATGAAATAAGTTATACACGGTCTAATAATAGTGCGCATATTACCGTACAAGAGATCATGTTTCATGTGGATGCATACCTCGATACATCCGGCAGTACAGTACTAATTGAAGACGGCTGTACATATTGCCTTGGCCGTGTAATATAATCGTTCACAGATGCTGCAATTAGACTTAGATCATTAGAATACTTTGAAACATGTACAACTTGCGTTAATTTTTCTGATTTTAATTATTTGGGCATGGTTTTGGAAGATTAATTACCATCAATTAAATCAGTAATTAGATTTGCTAAGCAAGTTCTAATAAATATTTCATTGCAATTAATTAAGGACGTATAAAGTAGGATAATCATTCTAGAGTTACATTTAATTATTCAATAGACCGTATGATATTAGTTAAACACAAACAGTATTAGATTCTGTCACTGAAAGTAACTATATTGACTTTTAGTTGTAAACTAGGTTTAAACTCTACATTTTACATCATAAAGTTACACATGTCACCCGTGGCATTAATTGCATGTCCGACTAAAATCCGTTTATAATTTAACATTCAAACTTTTAAACCTAATTTCTATATAAATTAAAAACCCTCAAATTAGAACCACGACCATTAGATAATTTACACAGACAGTCAACGAGCATACATACATTTAAAAGACTATCAGCCACCCAGCGCCATCAGCACGTTCTCTACACTATTATCCCCATAAAAACCCTTCACTTTTTTCCTCTCAATTCCCGACAGCTAAGCCTGCTGCAACGAGGGGGCTGTTTGCCCTCCCACTCCGCCTTCGAGGCATCGCCCCTACATAGCCGTGCAAGACGCGACGTAAACACTCTTTGCCTCCGCGATCTCCACAGGGGGGCGCGTGTGTTTACGGGGCGCGGACGGCAGCGTCGCGTCGGCGAAACGCCGATAGTCCAACGGGCGGACGACGTCGTCGGGCCGAGCTGAAGGGGCAGCGAGAAGCGGGGAATTCATTAGCGAACTTTCCGAGTGAATGGCGAGTTCGGGCGTTTAAAGAAATTACTCCGGCGAGCAGCTTTTTCCCCCGGACTCTCGCTATTTTCTTCTTCTCCATCCCTCGGGCACTGTCTTTTGTACGGGGAGGAGGGGGCAGGGAGAAAGTTACACTTTTTGAGGTCGATATAATTCTTCGACAGCTGCCCTCTGTTCTTTTAATTTTCGCCTTATTCAGGGCAGAGTATGCGTCGCGGGAAAAAAGAGGAAGATACCGACGCGAGCGTTCAATCGGAACTTTTTCCATTGATCGCTCGTTCGCTAGCTGTCCGGGAATGACTATTTCATTCGGGTCATAACACCCGGAGGATCGATTGCTTAATGAAATTTGGAACTTTGAAAAAACTTTTAATTGTGTAATCTGCAGTAAAAAAGATGCTACAAAAGTATGCAAATTGGAGATAAGTTCAAACATTTCTTGATAAGGAGCGTCAATTAAACTTTAATTCTTTCTTTTGCTTTTGCTTTTTCTTTTGAGGACGAACGATTACAAATTATAAACTTTTAATTGTTTAGTCGTTAAGTGTATCTATTCGAGCACATAAAACTCGAGTGTTCGCAATTAACTGTACTCATCTCCAAGCATCTCCAATTTAAAATAAAAGCTGCGCTGAAAATGTCGATATCAACTCATTAGTACACTAATGATACAGCAGAGGCAAGTTTAAACAGCTGTCTAGCAATAAAATATAGAGCCATTAAAAAAAGGCGCTATTCCATAAAAGTTATGAATAAATTTCCGATTCCGCTCTCCACTCCAGACTAAATTCATCAAACTCGAACTTCTCCGCCCTCTCAATTTCCGTCTTTAATACGTGCCTCTCCAGTTTCGCGCGCGTCTCGCCTCGCAAAGGAACGGAAATCGGCGATCCGTGAAAGACGTCGATGCGCGCCGCTCCTCGCTTCTCGCCTCGGCATGGCGAAATCAAAGCGACACCGGTTGAAAAAAGACGCGCGCTCATTCGCCCCCCGACGCGAGAAATCGCGATAACATTTTATTAATAAAGTTCAACGCGAGTAAGGGGAGCGCGCGCGGAAGGATGCGAACTAGCTAGATGAAGTCCGTCAGAGTAAAAATGTCGGGGCTTCCTGATCGAGCGTCAGATTTCACTGGTAACACAATTGAGAAAGAAAGGAGAGAAGGAATTGCTTGGCGAACCTTTGTGTTAGTACAGTTATGGAAAAATCAAATCCCCAATTTTCTCAGCTTTCACACGTTCAAATTTTGAGAGAAGATTAAATAATTCATGAGAAATTTATCAAAAATTTTGATAATGTACTTATAGTAGATTATTATTAATTAAAAAATAATTTCTTTTTCTTTTAAAAGTTTTTCCGCTTTATAAAAATGTTTGAAGTGACCCTATAGGTTTTCATTTAACTGCTATTTATTAAGAAATAAATATACTTGTAATTTTAAAAATGTTTCCTCTCTGTCCGTTTAATTAATTGGAAATTCTCTCATACTTTAATAAATAAAATATAAAGATATTCTGGTACTAAACATTTATTTCGTATTAAGTCCTAGGGGTAGATTGCCCAGTGAATGACTACATACCAATGAATGACCGCTCTATAAAAATATCAATTTTTTTTATATCAAGAGTCGCGGTAGCGCCGCGATGGCAAGTATTAATAATACTTTAATGTTTTTGAAAAAAATTCTATTAGATTAGTTGGTTATCAATACAAACAATTCAATTTATGTACTATAAAAGAATATTTAATAATATTTGTAAAAACCTCAAAATATTGTATTCTGTAGAGTACCTATTAATACAAAATTTGAAAAAATAATTAAATCAAATATTATCCTAGTGCATTAGAGTAAAAGTTGTACTTTAAATTACGGGCTTCGTGGTTAGAAACATTACAAATATATTAAATAATTTGAAATTTTTTACGGTCATTTATTGGTACTTCAATATAGTGCCTTCTTCCAGTAAATGATCGGGCGGTCATTTACTGGGACGACGAGAATTCGCAAAGTCCAGTCAGTGACCGCTGAAAACTGAACTGTGATTTTAGGTTAGGTAAAAGAAAATAATTTAATAATAAGTTAGTGTTAAGAGTAT
>JAXIUT010011292.1:0-24021 GCA_035586675.1 Eurytoma californica
AAGTGCATATTTTTTTGTGTAAACTTCGTGGTAGTCAAAGCCTCTCCTTCATTGGATAATGATGATAACTTGAAATTATTTTTATAAATAAAACTTAATTTACTTGAGAATAATACTCAAATTACAAATGCATGTTAGCATCATCATCCAACGGAGAGGCTTTGACTACTACGGAGTTTACACAAGAAAATTTACACTTTCTCGGAGAATCACCCATATAATATGAAAAATTTTCTTTTTGTTTAAAAATGTTTATAAATATTCGTAAGAGTTTATAAGTGTTTATAACTGTTCAAAAGTGTTCAAAATTGTTTATAAATGTTCAAAAATCTTCCTATTACGTCAAAAACTTTAAAAAAAAAATAAATGTTCGTTTTTGTTTAAAAACGTTTAATTCTGTTTAAAAATGAATGACGAATAATGGATGGTTTTTAAACACTTCTACACACTTTTAAACATTTTTGAACAAAAATTATTTCTACCAGGGAAGATAGAATATTTTAATTAAGTTAATATTCTATAAATGTTTAATGTTCTTATCGTCTTCTTACCTCCAATATTAGGCTCTTCATTTTCAATGTTCATTTGATCTTCCCGTCTTAAATCCATAATTAGCAGCAGCTTTCTTTGATGTTGTTTTGATACGGTGACGGCATGGAGTGACGTTAGTCGCGATCGCCGCAGCACATAACGGTCATCGTCGATTGTTTGAAGCTTTAAAAAGCAGTATTCAACCCGTAAGAAAAAGTTGTATGCACAAATTTTATTTGTGCACAAAACTTGTACGTACCTTTTTCCTACGGGAATAAATGTATAAATAAGTGAGCAATGACAACAGAGAGGTCAAGAGGACCGGTTTATAGCGACTCCAAATTTACCTAAATTCTACAAAATTTACCTTGCCCTGATGATCAACAGGTGTGTGGATGTGTATACCGGCCTATATGGCATGAATAGTCAATTGTTTTAATTATCTTATCAATTGACCTTTAAAAATTAGATTACATTATAACATTTACAAGTAAAAATTATAATTAAATTATAAATTTATAACAGTTTTCAGAAAAATCCAAATGCGCTCTACTATACCTACCGGCCGTATGTAACGGTGTTTAGTATAAGCTAAAAGTATATCTATATTGTGCATATGATTGTGTATTTTGTATTACCGCCAAGGCCATTTGGCGTGCATGTTCGAACCGGCAAAGCTGTTTATCAAAAACCGTGAAAATATAAATCCACGTTAGCGGAGAAAGCCGAGTTATTAAATAAAAATTGGAACTACATAAATCAGAGGATAAATCATTAAAGTCAATAAAACAATGCCGCCAAAACTAAAGAAGGTTAGTTATATTATTAAATTGAATTAAATAGCAATTATTATTTCAAGAATATAAAAATTTATATTTTTTTAATTATCTAAACATTTATATATTTTAGAATGTCCTATTGATGCTTACCAATGTTGGTTTAACGAGTCTCGATGTGAATTCAATAGAAGAAGAGCCTTTTGTTGATAAAGCCAAATATGCAATGCGAATGTTGATAGAGAAAAAGGTATGTTGAGATTTTTAATGTCTACTATCAAGAAAGAAATGTGTACAAGTATAAACTAAAAATTCCTTAATTTTATTCTTGCTTAACAGATATTTTTACAACCAAAAGATGAAATTGGTATTATTACAATGGGTGATGAAACCGATAATCCAGAGGATATAGAACACGTAAAATTATATTGCGAACACTTGCTAATTCCCAATTGGGAAATGGTAAAGTATGTAAATAGTATAACTGCCAAAACTTACTCAAGCAGTTGGATTGAAGCTCTTCAAGTAGCTTTATGTTTCATTAAAAGGGAAGTCGTGTAAGTTAATGTTATGATGTTTAATCATTTATATCTGCTATTTAACTTCTATAATAAAACAATAATACATTTTTTAGAGATCCAGCATTTAGAGTTTTTTTAGTAATATTTAATAATTTCAAAGAAGATGATGAATCTATTAGTCAATTTGATCCCGATTTTATCATCAATGACCTAAAAACCTATGATAATTTGTTTATGCTATTTGTGTAAGTTTGTCCTTTAACTGTTTAGAGTACTTAATTTAAAAATAAATATTTACAAAAATTTTATTAATTACACTAATTTTATTTTCCATTGCAGTGGTGAAAATCCTGAAGAAAATTTAAATTCAGCTAGTGAAAAACTAGCATTATCAATAATAAATGAGGTATTATTGCATTAAAACACTGTGAAATTTATAAATTTATAAATACATTTTAAATAAATTTTATAATTTTAGAAATTGGCTCAGTATGAACAAATAAATAATTTTATCGAAGCTAGACGATTTCATGTTGCACCACCTATGTCTTCAATGCCATGGAAATGTGCTTTACAATGGGATGGTATTTCTATACCTTGCTCAACATATATTAAGGTTAATAGAACAATAAATTTTAATACACATCAGTAAAAGGAAATAATAATTTATGATACTACAGGTAGCTGATAGTGTGAAAATTGGACCATGGAAGTTGCACGCTGTTAATGACAAAGATGATTTGTTAAATGAGTTGACAGGAAATAAATCTAGCAACCCAACCAAGGTTGTTAAAGAAAAGGTACAATTTGATCTTCATAGAAATGAAATTGCTCCAGAAAATATTATCAATGGCTATAAATTTGGTGGAAAATATATTCCTTTTTCTGGTAATTATTTAAAAATATTTTGTTAAAATTATAAAATATATACATAAACTAAATATTCACCAATTCATGTATCTTTAAATTGTAGGAGAGGATGAGGAAGCAATGAAGTATAGTGGAACTGAAAAAGGACTAGTGATTCATAGCTTTGTACCTCAAAATGAAGTAAAGCTTGAATATTGGAGTGGAAATGGATCTCGTATTATAGTCCCTGATGCAAATGTAAACGTTTCTTTGAAGTTGATCATTTATAATTAAAATATAATAGTTAACTTTTCTTTTATAGGAAGACCCAGTTGCATTTTATAGTCTTCTTAAAGCCATGGTTGATCAGAAATATGCAGCAATTGTTAGAAAAGTATATGGTAAAAATAATTTACCTAAAATGGGAGTACTATTTCCAAAATCAGATGATGATGAAATATATGTAAATTATCAAATATTAAACATTCAAAATTTTTAATTTTTAATTTTTTCAAAATATGTATTTATTTTTAGTGCTTTGTGCATATAGAATTGCCTTTTGTAAACGATATACGTGAAATACCAAGGAGACCAATAAAATCATTGGAAAATGTGAGTAAAGAGAAATTGGAAGCATTGGATGATTTTATTGATTCTATGACAATTTCTGAAAAGTAAGTTTTATGATTTAAAGATTTAATCTTTATTTATAACTAAAAAAATATCTATGCAATCTGTGGATCGTATCATTTATTTCATTTAACTAGTTCATCAATATTTATAATTTAGAGATACGAAATACGAGTACTTGAACCCAGGAAAGTTTCCGAATTTGCAAAATCAGTATCACTGGAATGCAATAGCACAACGAGCACTTAATCCAAAGGAAACTGATTTATTACCTGTAAATGATTATATAATGAAGTATTTAGAGACACCAGGTGATTTGCTTGCTAATGCACAACCTAAATTAAAAAAATTAAATGAACTTTTTGGCCCTTGTTTACCTGTAATAAAAGAGTCAAAAAAGAAAGAAAAATCAATTTCTAAAACAATATCAGCAACTGCACCAAAAATTAATGATCCTACAAAAAAAATAAATCAAGATGATTTAACCGTTTCTACCGATGAAGGATTTATGTCTGTTCAAGAAATAGATATAGGAACCGATGATGTAAGATTTTTATTATACACTTATCTTCATTTTATTAAAGATATATTAATTAATTTTAATTCTTATTTTTTTTCAGCTTGATGATTTGTAAACACTTTCAAAGAAAAGTTGGATAAAGAAGAAATTAATGTATTAAGTTAATATTTATAAGTGTTTATCATATACAATAATTTAAGGAAAATTAAGTGTTATTTACATTACTTTTAAAAATTACTAGTGAAGATTCGTCAGCTGTTGATCCAGCAAAAAACGTATTTTTATATTATTTTTAAAGTGATATTAATAAAAATAATTATTTTATTAAAAAATTGCTCATTTAACGTTTATTTCTTACAGAATTGATTAAATAAAAAAAAAAAAAAAAACTATTGAAGTAAATGAATAATCATAAAATTTTGTTTACTAATTGCAATTGAGAATTGTTGCAGGTTCTACCTGATTTGATTATCAAATTATGTAATCAATTAAATCATTTCGTCGTTTCATAACTCACTAGAAAAAGGTCTTTAAATTTGCATTATACATGAGATTGGTAATTGTAATGACAAATCGAGTAATGATACTTTACAAGGTATTAAATATTATTTATCAGATTGTGATTTTATTATAATTGAAATTATGAAGTAATTATTATTGTTTTTTTATTATAACATTTTCTTGTTTACTTCCTCGAGAAGTGTATATATTTTGCACTTTTAAGTTGATTTAATATATGTTTTAAAATCAAAAAATCATTTTGCAGAATTTGGTCAAAATCAGGTCAATTTTATTAAAGGTATATTGATTTTAATACTTAATTTCTTTTTCAGTGTGAAATTTGTAAACACTTTTAAAGAAAAGTTGAATCAAGAAGAAATGAATATTATTGAAAGTTAAATTAAATGACTATTAATATTAAGTTAGTATTTATACTTGCTTATCATATAAAATACTTTTAAAAATTACTAGTGACTGCGCTATTTGTTGAATTTATTTGTTTGATCAGAGTAAACTAATTACAAAATCACAATGAAGAAAGGTGTAAAGCAATAATTTATCTTTTATAACACAGTTTACCTCTAAACCAGGAAATATATTTACTTTTCAATTATATCATAACTTTTTTAATATGTATAAATAATCTGTACAATATAATTGAAAGTAGGACTTCATTTTAAGGATTTTGAAAAAAAAAAATTTATTACAAAAATTATTATTTTTATTAAACAAACTGTAATTATACAAAAGATATGCCAATAGAAACAAACAATTCTAACGCAAATCTTTTTTAGAATTAAATTATCTTAAATAAATCTTACTTATAAATACTTAAAACTTTTAAATTATGTAGAATATAAAAGAACTTCTTAGTTGCTGTTCTCTTTTTCTTGCTGATTTGGAAACATACAACTGAATTTCTTTCCTCTTGATCTTTTAAATAAATGCTTGTAAAAATTTAATTTTTACGTATTATAAAATAATTTCGCTTTTCTTTGTGTTTGCTACTGACTAGGAAACACTATTGTTCATATTTACCAACTAAACTTATTGGTTTCAACCTCATTATTGGTTTTATTTTTTTTGTAATTTTGATGCAGGTTCCACCTGCTTTGGATTATCTCCACGTAATTTTCTCTTTAAATTACGTTTTACAGGAGCCGCTTTTTTTAAATTAGAGATTTCTTCGTCTGTTAAGTACTTAAGTACTAAATTACTGCACAGATTTGGTAAATATACGTTGAGTACATTTAACAGTGCTGACTCAGCAGATTGTAGAACTTCATTTCTTGTTGATCCTCTGTGAAACTGTAATTTCAATAGAAAACGATACAATGGGAACTTGCTTATGTTGTGTATTTTTAATGCTTCAGTTAAATTGCTGTTGTTCACGTATTTAGTTAATTCATGAGAGTCTTTTAGTAAAATATCGTACAACGATGTATAACCATCTATTTTTATACTCTTCATTTTATCTAGTTCACTGATGCAATCATCAAAAACGTTTTCTAAACTATAAAGATCTGTAGTATCATTTTTATATTCCCTTTGGTAGCGTGGATATAACTGGATGCAACCCTTTCGAACTTCTTGACTAACAGGAAGCCCAAGAGCTAAGAGCTTTTGAACATGATAAAATATAATTGTAAACAGCTTACCGTATAGTTGAACCATCCAACTGTCTCCTGTCTTCCACTCAAGCACTTTAGAAACAGCGGTCTTGCCTGATGAATCTTTCATATTTATGTCAGCACCATAGTACAATAGTTTCTCAATTGTGTTATACCTGTAGTTATCTAAAGCAGTATGTAACATTACACTACCATCTTGATCTATTATGTTGACATCAGCAAAATTTTCTACAAGTGCACAAAATATATCCTCCTTAGCTTCACGATCATTTGCAATTTTTTCAACAGCTATGTGCAGAGGAACTCTAGAATTTTTGCATTTAACATTAGGATTGGCATTGTACTTTAGTAATCTTCTAACGAACATTTTATGATTGTATTTTACAGCCACATGAAGTGGAGTTAATCCATCATTGTCAACTGCATTTACATCAGCACCTGAGACTATCAGTAATTTCATTAAATTATCTAAAATTTTTATGGTGCTGTATTTCCCTATAATGTGCAATATTGATGATTGACTTTTAGTACGAGTCTTGACATTTGCTTTATTTGAGATGAGTATTTCAATTATTGCTTTTAGCCTAGTACTGATTTCATTGATCAGATCATCTCTCTCTTTTGGATATGCATAAGACAAATACGTCCAATCTAATTTAAAATAGTTCTTATCGATCATACATGTGTGTAGTAATGGAGTTACACCTACAGAATCTTTTGCATTTACGTCAGACCCATGGGAAAGAAGTAACTTAATAATTTCCAGTTGATTTACGCGACTGACGGTTAAATCTGAACTTACTGGGGTGTATTGAAAACATACCCAATAGTAATTAGTATCATCTTGATCAAATTTCATGTAATTGAATTCACATGCAAGATGGAGAGGTGTAACACCTGTTGCATCTGATTTCGCATTAACATTAGCATTTTTCTTTAAAAGAATTTTAACGACGTCTTTTCGATTGTACATAACTGCAAAATGCAGTGCTGTGAATCCGCTGTATATACCTGATGATACACAACTATCAATATTAACTCCAGAATCCAGAAACTTTACGACTTGATTTACATCATCAGTAGTGCAAGCTATGTGGAAAAGAGATAATCCTTGTTTATCAGTAAAATTATCTGATTGCCATTGTACATTTGATATTAATGTATCAAAAGTCTGCAAGTCTTCACTGTTTGCATAATAGAAAATTTTATGTAAAGGTGTACAACCTTGTTTATTTGCAATGTCAGATCTAGCTTTGTACTTTAACAACATCTCTATAAGGTCTCTTCTTAAGTTCTTTGACAATTTACATGCCAAATGTAAAGGCGTTTTTCCTTTTTTATCTAGTTTGTTGGGATCTGCACCACTTTTTAGAAGTAATTTAACTACATTTTGACAACCATTGATGACAGCAAAATGGAGTGGTGTGAAACCAGGATTCGTTGGGCAGTTTTTAGATACTGTACTATTTACATTTGCTCCATTATCAATAAATACTTGCACCAAATCTGGTTCATCTAACATGCAACACATATGAAAATGTAATAACCCATATTTATCTTCAGAATTTATAAATTTTGTTTCCTTTCCATATTTGAAAGCCAACTTAATCCAAGATTTTGCACCGTTTTGAGAATGGGTGTAATATATTGTATGCAGCGGAGTTAAACCCTCGATATTTTTTAGAGACAAATCACCATATCCCACAAGATTTGTAAATAATTCAGAATATTTTTGCTGAATTGCAAATTGTATCGGAGTCAAGCCATCAAATTCTTCAGAGTCTAAATTCAAAGGAGTGTTTGCATCAATTCCAATTTTTAAATACTTTTTCACACCATAATTTTCATTCACAACACACGCAATATGAAAATGAAGTAAATCATCCTTATTTAATGGTTGTTTCGAATTGGGTTGATAACTCCATAATAATGCTTTAACAGCATCAATTTGTCCTTTCTTAAAAGCTGCCTGTATAGGTGTTTCCCCGTCAAGGTTTTTATCATAAAGAGAGGCTCCATTATCTACTAGTTTTCTTATGATTTCATCAGCATAACTTCGTACACTTCTTGAAGCTATGTGAAGTAAAGTTTCTTTTGGCTCGCTTTTATGTGGATTCCTTGCTCTGCAACCAATCTTTAATAACAACTTCACAATTCCTATGACATTTCTAAGTAAAGCTGCTTCCAACAACTTGTAATCAAAATAGCTGTCATCTAATTCTAGTTTGTGTTCCTTAAATAAATTTTGAACATTTTTTATTGTATCAGAAACTACAGCGTCCATTAAAGTTTTCTTAAGTTCCTTATTCATTGTGCTCCCGTAAAATTTTCCTTTGCAAAGGGTAAACTGCAACAAATATTTTTAGAAGTATAGTTAAAATATACATTGTTTAAATATTGTTTTTAATTTAAAAAACTATTTTGAAGTAATTATACTGACCTATTATAAAAAAATCAGCTTTTCACTACTTTTAAATTCAGTGGACTTTATTGTGCTTTTTCTCATTCTTAAGGATTGACAAGGAATAACACACAGGTCAAGTTTTTAGTCACCAGTATCTAAAAAAAAAAAAAAAAAAAAAAAATATGTTCTGTCTTCCAGCATACAAAACCAAGTCAATTTGGTCTCTTGATTTGATCAAAGCTAAAAACAGTAAGCAATACACCTGAAATACGTTAGACTTCTAAAGTTACACATGCCTTTGTAACTCAATACTTAATGATTTTTACCTTTTTCACTTTTCCCGCGAGATTCCGCAAGATGTTTCGACGCTCTGTATACACTGTGTGCACGAATCTGGACAGTGCAGCAATTTATTTTGCGCTATTTTAATTCCTGGAAATTTAACGGAAGTTAGAATAACTTGGGTATATACATATATCAAATGGTCCTATACACTTTAACGTAAATAAGTCTACAACTTTGTAAACTTTGTTTAGTCTCACTTTTCTATTCTTTTATGTTAAGGACTTTTCAGACACAGCGAGATGCTCAAATTGACAAAGGAATTGTATTTTCTTCGAAACGTGCAACTGATGTGTGCACGTCGCACTTCGCAGGCCAAATGATGATACATTGAAAACCGCGCGCGTTCGATGGTGCCATTTTTGCTCTATCGATAAGTATATGCGAATATAAAGAATTCACTTTTATAAAAGATACATATGTTATATGTTATATACAAAAGGCATTTGAATGTAGAATGAAAGCTACGATAAACTGTACTTCAGTCAAAAACAGATTAATAAACCGTATTAAGAATTTGGTGTTACCGGTGGAGCTAAAAATTACTGTTACCACAAATACGCAGTTACAGCAGTTTGAATCAAATCTTTGTTAAGGATTTGTTATTTTTTCAGCGAAACGATTTGTTTTCTTACAGCGAAAACGGTCCACATTTGTGAGATGCAAAGTTTTCTTCTTCGCAATCGATACTTTAACAGGCTATATAGCTAACAATTGTTTCCAAGTATTAAAAATTTAACGGATCGCAGCAAATTATTCGCCGAGTGAATTTGCATCGAAAATGTCAATGATGTATAATCTATAAGTGTGGTAGTTAAATAATTAACCGACGCGGCATAAACGAAATTATAGCTGTGTGATTTATTAAGTTGATCTAATGTACTGTCTTAACTTATAATGTAATTTTATCTTACTAATTTTGGAGGACGAATTTTAATGCCCACTGCAGCTCCGCGTATCTCTCCGTATCTATTCGTCTCGCTGTCGGTGCTCTCACATGTCCGCGCCTTTTTTCTTTGTTTAGAAAAGACCCATCGCGGAATCTGCGAGACTGTCGGAGTACCGGCACCGACTGATCGTCGAGGTTAGGTCGCGCACGGTATATAAACAAAAACCAACGCAACAGATAGAAACAGAGAGTGGGGGTACGGTGCGTGCACGTGCGCATCTGCTAATGCATTCATTTTTGTAAATAAAAGTGCTTTTGATAGACTATGCTGAAAGAATATTTTCTTCAGTACCACGCCGAGGAACTTCAAGAGATACTGAAAGATCCTGATGAATTCAAAATATTTTCAATTTACGTAGAGTAAGAGATTTTCTTCCAAAGGATTTTATAGTGACTTTTTGTGACTAATTTTTATTTTTACTTTGATTTCAGTTTTATAGTCCTTTTTGAGGACAACGCTGAAAAAGCTTTCAAAATATTGAAGAGACCAAGGCAGCACTTACCCCTGTGCGATGCATCGGCTGTCGAAGCCCAGGAAGCTCTTGTCGAGCCTAATCACATAATCAAGAAAAAAGTACGCTGCTTTATTTTCTTTTCATTCATTTTACGAGTTACTTATAACGATTACTAATTTAGGTACGAACCAGAATTCATGGTGTTCCTGAAAATATCGAACAAGCAGAGACTGGAGAGTTGGTCTTTACCACGGGTTTTGTAGTCAGAATTTCTCAACCATCAGTTTCAATTGTTGCTAAACATCTTTTATGCAAAAAGTGCAAACATGTCACTGTTGTCAAGGTATATAATTTATAAAATAACAATATTCAGTTGAGATTATTTTTACAAATAATAAATTTTGTTTACATTCAGCTTGAATGGGAGAAAGGCAAATTTCCTGATATCAGGGAATGTGAAGCATGCAAGAAAAGAAGTTTACATCCAGAAACTTCTTTGGTAGAGCAGGAATGTTCAGACTATCAAGAAATTAAAATTCAGGTACTGATAGAGTACACTAATTTATAAATTAATCATTGAAAATTATATTTTAATTTTATTGTAATATTTTTTAACAGGATAAGTCTCACAGTGCCAATAGTTCAATGGCTTCTGCCTTGCAAATAGTTTTATTAGAAGATTTGGTCGATAAATGTACTTCTGGTGATCATGTCAATATTAGGTAAAAAAATTTTATAATATAACTATATTAAGAGTGCTATGATTTATAAAATACAAATTTATTTTTTAGTGGTTATTTAATAAGAAAGTGGGGTAATGTAGCTGAGGGTCAAAGATCAACTGCCAATACTTTTCTTTTAGCCAATAGCTTGTTGGTCAGGAGAAAAGTTGCAGAGTCAGATTTCTGCCGAGAAGAAATAACAAAGATTTTTCGTAACTACTGGAAAGGCTTCAAAGAAAAGCCTCTGGAGGGAAGGGACAATATTCTTGCCTCGATATGTCCTCAAGTAAAACTATCAATAATGTATATTTTTATTTAACTGAATTATTTCAATAAATTAGTATTTATTTTGCAGTTATATGGAATGTACAGTTTGAAGCTGGCTTTAGCTGTCATCCTAGCAGGAGGAGTAACAAAAACGTCAAAATCAGGTAATAGTCATGATAAAATTGACTAATTTGAATTGAGAAATAAAACCTAAGCAATAATCGCAATATTTTCTACAATATCGTAGGTACTAGAGTAAGAGGCGATCCACACCTACTCCTTTGCGGCGACCCAGGTACGGGAAAGTCCCAGATACTGCGCACAGCAGGGAGGCTGGCAGCTCGTTCGATCATGACGACAGGCGTCGGGACTACTGCCGCAGGTCTCACCGCCGCTGCCATAAAGGTTCTACCGCCCTCTCCATCGCTCAGAAAAAAAAACACCAAATTAATGTAACATCTTCTGCAGGACTCCGACGGCTGGCACCTAGAGGCGGGCGCGCTCGTTTCGGCGAGCGGCGGGGTGTGCTGCATCGACGAACTAACGACCATGAGCACACAGGACATGGCCTCGATCCACGAGGCAATGGAGCAGCAGACTATATCGATAGCGAAGGCCGGCCTCGTCAGCACACTGAATTCAAGGTGCACAGTGATTGCCGCCATCAATCCTGTCGGCGGCAGGTTCGTCGACGGCGAGGAGGTCAAGATGAGGCTCGGCGGCCCTCTCCTCTCCCGTTTCGACCTCATCCTCTTCCTCAGAGACAAGCATGATCCCCAGTGGGACGAACTTGTCTCCACTCACATTCTGCAAGCTGCCGTCTCCGGTGACGATAGCCAGAGTCAAATGTAATTTTTTCTTTTTTATAAAATATTTCTAATTCGAGAAAAAATTAATTATTACTCTAAATCCTATATAATAAAATTTCATTTATTAAATATGAATAGTAAAACTGAATCAAATGTTTGTTAAGAACTAGCATAAAATGTCACATATTCAGATTTGCAGAGTTCTTATTACATTCAAAGATGTTTGTGAAGGAAAATTAACTTTTTCTAGAGTAATGTTTCTCTTTCAATAAAAGTTTATATTAACTTATTTTACGCACTTGCTCACATAATCTAATTTTAGGAGTTTAAAAAACAATACCAACTACTCTGTCTCCGAAAGTGTCCGCAAGGAGGTAACGAATCTCAACACATCAAGTGCCGACAGCTCCGAAATGTACGAGTCCACGTTATTAATCGTTTCTAATCCCTTGAAATTGTTATCTTTATATGCCGATTGTTCGCAGAAACACGACAGGCAATCTGAGGATGTTGGACACCGCCGGGATGTGGGACGAAAAAACATTGCGCGAGTACTTTGCGCACATACACAGTTTCAAGCCCGCAATGACTAAGCACGCGGAGCAAGTACTGCGCGAGACGTACCTCTTCCACAGGCACCGACCCGAGAGACGCGAGGAGCGCACCACTGTTCGACTCATGGACAGCCTAGTCAGGTTTTTTACAAAAATTTAATTTTTCACATAGTCTTTTTTTTCAATGATAACACAATTTTTTTTTATAAAAAATCGAATTGTTTATTTTTGAGAAGAAAATAAAAGTTAGTGTAATATTACATGATCAATGGACTTGTAATTAGTTTTGTTTTAAAAAAGCTTTCATTTGAATTTGTTTCTCTTCTGTGATTTAGTACCAAGTCTCACTGACAGTTCAGTTCATTATGATTACATGAGTTTGCGTTATATCTATTACATTAAGTTTTTAAGAGATCGGTATTTAACTCTGGCAAAAATTGAAATTACAAGTTATGGATGGTCAAATTTGCAGATTGGCTGAAGGACATGCTAAGCTTATGTACAGAACTGAAGTCCAAGTGATGGATGCTATCTTTGCTTCACATTTGATCAATCTAACCAATGGGTTAGGAAACGAGTGCAGCACATTTCCAACGGATTCAATGGCTACATATAGAACACAAGGTCAGAATTTTTCAGCATCGGGATAAATTTATCAAGAATTTTTTTTATTATCATTTTGAAAATAATTTTAATGACGTAATGTAATTAATGTAAATACAAAAATTTGTTTATTATAGTACATGACAAAACGTTTAAAGCGACTTTAAAGAAACATAAATTATTACACTTTGCAGGAGCCGAGCTACTCACTACGCTTAATTTAGATGAGCTAATTGAATCTCTTTAATTGTGAAAAATAAGATCAAGTGTATTTACTACGCGAGATGCAGATTCTAATTATTTGGAGCTGTTAAAACAGAAGAACAGAAACTTTCGTGAGTATGCCATTAAATTTGTAAGTTACTGTTAGCAACAATAAATCATTTCATTAATAATAATTAATTGTAAAATCAACAGTGTAGATATTCAAATTATACGGTTAAATATTCCCATTGCATTTGCAGCATTTTTTGTTTATAATATTAATACTGCAAAATGGATAATTGTTTGTCGCACGCATTTTCATTATAACGCGAAGTCTTTTTATATTATAGTATTCACCTTTTTCTTTAAAAACATTAATTAGGTATATACAACATAAAATATGGAATGCTGTTGTAACACGAGAAAACATGAATTTTTTATGCATAAATTAAAGCTTTTCTTACAAGTACATCAATATATCGATGCAACAATTTTGTTCAATAAATCTTTTGGACAGCAAATAAACAAAGATAGAAAAAAAACATTCACGTTAAGATACACGGGGGTACACTATGCATAAGAGAAAAATGTAAAACGGAGAGGACAATCGGAAAGTAAACTTATCGCACTACGTTTTCTCGTTGCAACAGTTATTAAAGATACACCTTATCTCGCACAGCATAGACGTCTTCTATTCGGTATCTTTCTACGTAATTTTTCTTTTCTCTGTAAATACATCCTCTTGTGCTCTTTCTGCGACACTAGACATTCGATAATAAATATATAATAAACGCTACAACGAAACAATAAAAAAATTAGTTTTTTTTTAAAGATGCATTTAAATGCTTGTTTTTCAGCTTACCTGAATAGAGCTTCACTTTTTGTTTTCATTTTTTCAATTATCAGGAGCGCGCGTCTTGACTTCAGTAGCGCGGCTGCGACATATTGTTGACTTGAGCACGGACGGCTGTGGCGGCTACGTTCGCCGTCGCGTTCTGAACATGCTCATTTCGCAAAAACTGGGAAGTGAATTCCGCCTGCGCTTTCGAGAAGCTGGCACCCGAGCTGCGGTAGATACGGTGCACCTGCAACAGTTGTTTATTTAAGTATTCCAAATTGTTTTAACTTCTGTTGCATCTATTCATTCTTTTTTCTAAGATCTTGCACAGTATGTACTTAATAATAATTTTATAAAAAACTGACCGTTTTCACTTTTTTACGATACCTTTGACAGCAGCACGATATCACCAGTGGCCGCTACAATAAATGCTGCTGCAATGCAAAGCAAAAGAGTTCCAACAAATATGTCTTTTGTAGTTCCCTTTGTGAACGTTGCGATTACTGTTATTATTCCACTAAAACAAATTAAAGTAAAATTGTGAGAATCATTTTTTTAGAGAAGTAATTAGGAAATGAGATAAAAAGGGAACTTTTTTTTACCATGTTCCGGAACCTGGGATTCCAATAGATTGGATGACAGTAACCACAATTTGGAAAAAGAAAACAAAGAAAAAGACCATAAAGTTGAAAGAATTGTCATTCCTAAGAAAAAAATAAGTAATTAAATATTTTTACATAATTATGGTTTCATTATAACATTTTAAGTTTTAACATACTTGAAGGCTTGATACGCTGGTCTGAACCAACAAAGGAACGAGAATGGCGTGAAAAGTATGATATAAAGTATACCCAGTCCAAATACTTCAAAATTACCAGAGCTGAACATCAAGGCAAATCCACCAATAACATTTAGTACCAAAACTAATCCGTGAACTGCAAAATGTACAAATTGTTAGTGAAATAATTGAGCTACATCAAAAAAATTTAATAAATTCATGGATTCATTTTTCTAAAACTTACACATCCACAAGTAGTATAATTGCCGGACGATTTTTTGAAAGTCTGGTTGTATCTCCATATCAATGTCTTGATAAAAACAAGGTTGCACACAACATTTTTCTGGTAATGGTGGCCAGTTATTTCTCCTAGCTGCAAATTAAGAGATTTTATTACATTCATTTAAATAACTGTTACATATATTGCGTTACTTTATAAAAAGAAAAAAATTCACGAAGTAGAACTTACGATAGTAGGGTGTATTACTCATATCTTGTTCATTTCTTTTCCATGGCTCATTTGGAGGTTGCTGAAATAGATAAAGCACTTTATTTACTATTGTTCAACTTATTTACACCACTTGCACAAAAAATCAGAAAAATAAAAAGTAATTTTTATTCAAAATGTCTTACACTTGTAGGTGAGAACATTCCACTGCTGCTGGACGGAGGTGCACTTTGTTGAGGAGTGCGAGTGTAATTTGGTGGTGGAGCCTCTTGACTCGATGTTTGCAGCATAGCAGGCTGCTGGGTTGTCGTAGAAGTACCCCCATACATAGGAGGATTTGAGGCTCCTCTGACTTGTGTTGAGGCATTTGCACCTTGGTCCGCAAATGGATTGTAATCCTCAATCCCTCTATTTTGTATCGAACTTGCTGCCTTTGTCACTGCAGGATCCTACAAATTAATGCAACATTTAGTATTACAATAATTTCTAGTATTAAAAAAAAGAAGAGCAAAAGTATGCAGAAGATAATAATTATTGCACCCGTTTCAGACTCAACTTTCAAGTATGAGTCTAAAATAAAACAAAGCAACCATTCAGCATCACCAAAAGTATCATGTTTCACTGGAAAACTAAGGCTTTACTAACAAGGTATCTTAAGCATACTTGAACAAAAAGGCAATTTGAAACAAAAACTTTAAAAATGTTATAATAAATTTAAAAAAGTATATATAGAAACTGTAAACAGAGTTTTTAAAAATTTAATCAAGAATCCCTAAGTATTTCACTTTAATTAATCATGAGAGGCTCATTTATCACATTATTATTGTCTGATAACAGAATGATTCAGTCCCATAATTAACAAGGAGTTTATAAGAACAGTTATATTACATAAATACACCTTGCATTGATAAAAAGAAAATTAGGTTTTTTTTATACTGCTGCATGAATAAATTAGTATTGCTATACATGAGGCAATTAACTTCCATGATTCAATTGCTTCACTTAACAACAAGAGCTCCAAGAAACATTTAGTATTCCAAAGATTAAATTTTTATCTAACGTTTAATCCCGATAGATACACAGAAATAAAAACAAAAATAGATCACAGCTAACTGTTCAAATATGTAAATCTCGATCGGTTTCCCGCGATCAACGGACGAATATATAAAAGTTCCGTTTACCTATATCAACAGCTAGGAGATAAGCGAATGATATCCCAACAAAGCGAAAAAAAAGTTCGTCAATCGTCGCCCAAACCCCCGACGTAAACAAGAGTCACGTACGCCTCCCCTCGACGTCACTCCCGCACTCCCGCTCGCCCCGAATCCTCGATTTTAATCAAAAAGAGAGAGGAAGAGAAGAGCGACTCCTGCCCGGAGAAAAATCACCTCCGGAGGAACCTAACCTCTCGGCTCTTAGTGGCACTAGACTCGTCATCGCCAGCGAGGCACTCGGCGACATATGCGCCTCGCTCCGGGCCCCCCTGAGTCGTAGCTGCCCACCGCCTCTCACGCATTACCCAAAACACCCGAAGCATCGCGCACTCAACCGTAAGACACGCTTTTCACCCGGAGGACATCCCCGCGCGGAAAAATAAAAAAAAACCTCACCTTGAACGGGTCGTGGATATTGGGCTCGCCGAAGGGGTTCTCGTCGAAGCCGGACATCGCGCTGCTCCCTGCCCCGTGGGCGCTGGCTGCAGGCGGCGTTGGACGAGGCTGTCGATGTCGTGCGCGGCGACGGCGTCTGCTCGGCGGGGCTGCTTATCGCACTTACGGGGCTGCTATCCGAAGCGGCGGCCCATAGTATCACTCCCGGCCGTCCTTACTCTACTGCGACGTCCGCGGGACACGCGCCGGAGGTCGCGGCTCTGTGTGCGTGAGGGGGGGGGGGGGGCACCGCGATTGCGCGGCAGCACTGCCTGGTAGTACACGTCGTTATGGATTCCTGCGGCTCGCGCGTGTAATATGCACCTGTGGACGTGTGGGCGTGCAGTGTGGTTTAGAATATATATATAGCGGACGGACGGATCGTCGGTGCGACTGCAACGCCTGGGCGTGGCGACATCTGACGCAGGCGAGCGAGATCCCTTTATGAGAAATCGGAAATTTGAGACTCTGGAGGTAACGATTGTGCAATTAATTACATATATATTATAGTAGGATACTTCTTCTTGATTTTATGGCCTTGGATTTCTCCGTGATGCGACCGTACATGTTAGTTTATATAGTAGAATACATGGGAGTATATACTCATGTATCGTTTGATTGTTTGATGAGATTTTTTTTCATCACAGTGTAACCCAGATAGCAAGAAACGTTGAAGAAACGTCGTCCTGGAAACCAGGAAACGTTGCTTGGTGAGTTTCGATTACGTTTCAGAAACGTTTCTGAAACGTTAAAATGTCCGCTGAAGTTTCGAAACTAACGTTTCTAAAACGTTTCTGAAACTTTTTAGAAAACTGTTTTGAAACATTTCTGAAACGCCCTAACAAATTTATTTTTCGCTTTTCGTACAACGTATTTTGCCCGTTTTTCAAACGTTTCAGAAACCGTATACAACAGGTTTTGTAAACGTTTCTGAAGCGTTTCTGAAACGTTTCACAAGTGGAGAGGTTTCTGAGACGTTTCTCAGAGAGGTCAATACTCTCAAATACGTTTTAAACCCGTTTCCACACTTCTCAGAAACGTTTCGAGCTAACGTTTCAGAAACGTTGGATTTGAAACCTCAGCGGACATTTTAACGTTTCTGAAACGTTTCTGAAACGTGATCGAAACTAAACAAGCAACCTGGTTTCCAGAACGACGTTTCTTCAACGTTTCTTCAACGTTTCTTTGCTATCTGGGAAGTATTGACTTTTATGATTATCGATATTTGCTTTTTTATACCTGCTTTAAAGAAGTTGATTTGGAGTGCTTTGTTAGTCGATTTTATTTTTTTCTTGTACTATTTGTATATGTAATGAATGTATTAAGTGCAATAATTTAAAGTTTAATTTATTTATTATTTTTCGATTTATTGGAATGCCTTATGGAATTATACTACTTAAAATACTTTTCAGTATAGCTTACTTTAAATGTCTTACCAATTCGAACTGTTACTACTTACTGTATTATTTAGTGTGAATCTATTGTTATGAAAAGATTTTTATTACGATCTCGTCTAATTAGTAAATCTTTAGAAAGCAAAATGAAATGTTTTATTTTTATGTAACGGAAATATTTACCTTACTAATAGCTTATACGTTAGATAAAATTTGAAATTCATATTGATGTAAAATTTAGTTTATAATTAGGTATCATATTCACTTGTACGTGATAGAATACTGAATAATATAGTGTTTATATGTAATTTAGCTATAAATTCGCAGTTGTCGGTAGATGACTAAAATAATAAACTTAAACAAATACTTTACACTTATTTACATGCTAAATTATAATTAATTAAAACCAATACATTAATTTACAATAAATGAATAAAAAATAAAAAATATTAGTCATAAAAACAGGATTGAAAAAAAATTGGATTACTGAAAACTTTATTTGAATAATAAATAACTATGTAATTTTCTTTCATATTACCATTCATGAATAAATAAATAAAAAGTATTGGATCACTTAAAACATGGTTCAACTTATGAATAATTATGTATGTAATTTTGCTTCTTATTTGCTTTATTTAAAAAGTCTTTGGGTAACCATTCAAATTGAATTACATTTTTGAATTTTGAAGGACATTTTATTTTATTTTATTCTCCAAATATAAAAGCACGAGAAGTTGTTGAATTACATTAATAAATAATTCCTGAAAATTATACCGTTGCTAGCGAATAGCAAATTGATTGCTTCTCACTTTTTTGATAAATATTGTAATGGAAAAATCGTATCCAAATATTGGTAGTGCAAATAATTTTTTTCTTTGTTAAAAAAGAAAAATAATAAAAGTAATAAATAAGTAAATCAACCATATAATTTTGAAGCTCACAGACATGTCAATTGCGATTCTTATTAATTGTGTCAATTTTTAGATTCTTATTAAATCTTCAGTGGGTCAGCATGGCTGGTGCTTGGATCCTATTTTTAAGTGCTCCTGTAACAACAAATTAAATATAAATTAAAGAACAATAACAAAATTAAAGTTTTTATTTATAATAATAATTGTAATATAATTTTAACATTTTTTTCTTTTATAATTATTTTTTTATATCTTCATAATCAATTATGATTGAAACATTGAATTTTTTTTTAAATTATTTTTATAATTCAAACAAGAAACAAATATACGAACCATATATTTCAATAGTAGATAAGAAGCAGCGTAATACTAATTTACTTTCTTCCTTCTAATTATCATTTGCGATTCCTGATTGATATCTTCGTAATCGACATAATCCCTCCTGAAATTCCTGAAATTTTATAGGATTGCAGGTGGATTATACATTTAGGAATGCCATTTTCGCCTCTGACTCCTAAATTCGCTAATATTTAAATTTCTACTATTTTACAAAAACATAGTGCTTTAGTAGTATTATCACAATGAAACACGGAGTACGATGAGAATTCGATTATCGATAAAAATATTTTGTACAAAAAGAAAACCACCGGTACGAATCCATATTCGTAATATATATATTATATAAAAAAAAAAGGAAAATACGAAAAATATACGTTGTGCAAAAATAAAAAGTGTGTGAACATTAAGTATATCATTCGACTTAATTGTAATTTTACGCTCTTTTTTCGAAAATAAGATGTTTATAAACAATTTTTTTATAAACCGTCTGTAAAATTGTAACGGAAATCAATTAACCAACACTTATACAGGTATTAAGTCTCCTCTACGCTTACATAGACATTCACGCTATTTTCACATTTTTCTGTTAATTCGGCTTTCCTCGTCACATCGCAGCCTCTCGGCCCATTTACAGTTCGTGCAGTGAACGAAATCGCGAATCACCAACGCAAAAATACGCGTACTCATCATCGATCGATGCGTGCAATAAAAGAATTTAAAAAAAAAAAAAAAAATTAATTTCGCCCTAATTATTTACAACAAAAATTTCTCCTACCAAAAAAAACTATTCACCTCGATTAAATCCGCAATTATTCAATCATCGTCATCATATACACATATCGCAATAAAATAGAGCAGCCAAATTAACGCAAGATACAGAAGAAAATCGGTCGAATCGTGTGTAGGTGCACGGATAGGTACACAATATCACCGCGGAGTTTTCGTCGCGGCGCCGAGGGACCTCTCGCCTCGAGTGCGCGCGCCGTGTGCATGCAGATATATCGCGGGGGTGGATGTGTGCGTGGGGGGTGGTGGCGGTGGCGCGCGGGCGTTTCACCACTCGGCGGCGTTCTCGCTGCTGTCGTCGCGCTCCGCGGCGGGCATGCCGCCGCCGCCGCCGCCCTGGTGGAGCTCGAGCTCGTGCAGCCTCTGGCTCTGCTGCTCGTGGTTCAGCTTGCGCCACTTTATCCGCCGGTTCTGGAACCACACCTTCACCTGCGCCTCCGTCAGGCGGAGCGCGTGCGCCAGGTACAGACGCTCCGGGCCCACCTGCGGGATCAGGATTTATTTATTTGTTTATTTATTTAACCAGTTATACGATTACCACATTTGTGCCTATATAGATATAGACCAAAGCAGCAACTCCTATAGAGGTATAAAATACCTGTACATATAAGGCCTGGTGTACACTGTTAAAAAACTTCCAAGCACGTGCTGGAAGTTTATTTTATCGGCGTACATGAATGTTACTGAAGTAACATTAAATTTATATTATTGTATTCATTTTATTGGAAATTCAATTGATTTTAATGTACATTCAATTGATTTTAATGTAAATTAAATTGTTTTTAATGTAAATTAAATTGATTTTAATGTAAATTAAATTGATTTTAATGTAAATTAAATTGATTTTAGTGTAAATTAAATTATATTTAATGTAAATTCAGTAAAGTTCATGTATGCCGATGAAATTTGTTTTAAGTACATGCATTAAAATTGCATTAAAATTAAGGCTTTTTTTAACAGTGTAGGTATACCAGGGTTGCGTGGCGATTATGTAGAAGTGCCCCAAGCAGTTAACTTCAGAGTGCACCGAGCGTAGGTAGTATATCTATATATATTCGAATAAATATAGTCATACTACGTATAAATATAGATTTACTACCTGAGCTCGGTGCGCTCTGAAGTTAGCTGCTTGGGGCACTTCTGCACAATCGCCCCGCAACCCTGAGGTATACTTAAAACTAACTTAAAACTAAATATATTACATTAGTATAAAATTTCCTGTGTATTAATGTAAAAATATATCGTCGCTCCTAATGAAGAAAAGCACATTTCGCGCGATTCCCCGCAAAGAAAAGCACATTTGGAAGTTCCCCGCGAAGAAAAACACATTTCGCGCGATTCCCCGCGAAGAAAAGCACATTTCGCGATTACCCACGAAGCACATTTCACGAAATTTCAGTGAAAAAAAACTACATTTCATGAGCTTCGTTCTTGGAAAACAAATATTGTTAAAAAGTGTTAAACATTTTAAAACCATTGACCAAACGCCCTCTTGAAATTTGATGTTATTAGGCTCACAAAAATAGCGTATTTTGCGAGTTTTCCATGAATAACTTGAAAATGCCCAAATGTGCTGCTTCGCGGCAAAATCCGAAAAGTGTTTTTCTTCGCGGTAAAATTCTGAAAAGTGTGTTCTTCGTGGCAGACTTTAATTGTGCTTTTCTTCGTCGGAAAAAAGTGAAATGTGCTTTTCTTCGTCGGGAAGAAATGAAATGTGCTTTTCTTCGTTAGGAGTGACGATATAATGATTTCATAAATATGTATTATCACAATTTTTGATTATTTTAGGACATAAAATTCCTCGTATAAAGTTTTTATTTGTTGTTTTTGATCCACGCTTTCACTTTTGTGTAGTTTGTTCTTTTTTTTAATTTTTTTATTTTTTTTAAAAAATTCTGTAAATTTTACAAAACTATATAAATTTGATTCAGCGAAGACTGCGCAACTAATTCGAATAAATGTAAATATCACTGCAAAATAGGTGAGTTGCAAAATTAAGTGAGTTGAATTTTTTTATTTATAAAGTGAATATTCACTTATTCTGCCGTGTACCTACACTTACTCGAATTAGTTGCGCAGTTTTCATTGAATTAAATTTAGAGAGTAGAACTGGTCACAGAAAATAAATATTCAACTTATTAGGTATTACATGCATATATTTAAAGTGTTTTATGAAATTGAAAAAAATGATACTGAAAGAACAATTGTTTTCTTGTTAAAAATGATTAAATATTAAATATTTCATTAAAATACTATAATATTTGAAAAGAAAACTTTTTGCTGAATGTAGAAGAAAGAATGATAATTAGTAGAGTATTATACTCTATTCGAGTAATTAATTCAATACTGATCAGTTCAAAGTATATGCGTAATCAAATTCACTTTGATTAATTACTAAGCTAATTTTCTGATTTGGATTAATTTCGAATGAAGGATACAGTTAATTAGTAAAACTAATTGAACTGACATAACAGTCAAATTCCATGAATAATCAAAGTGTATTTAAATAATCTTTGAAAATATGTTTCTATCAATTCAAATTCTAGTCATAATTAATTGCAACTACACGGTTTTTAAGATAAGCTTTCATTATACATGAAAATTGATTGATCTCGTAACTATAATTTATGACAAACGCTTATTACATGTATGAATACAATTCCATCATAAATGAGCTAATTTATCGTTAAACTTTCTACAATAGGAAAAGCGAATAATTATTTACAACTAACCATGTATTGCTGCCTGGCGAATTCGCCCTCGAGTCGTTCAAGCTGCTCGGCCGTAAAGATGGTGCGCACACGCTTGAGCTTGCCGCCGGCACTGCTGCCGTTGCTGCCGCCGTTGCCCCCGTTCGAACAGGAGCTTGCCGTCAAGCTCTTCACGCTATTTTCTTGTCCTAAAAATTGTCATTAAAAAACAAAAAAAATTTTTTTAAATAAAAACAGACAAATTTTTTATAAATATTAATGTACATCTTTTGAATGTATCGTTTAATTATAGCAAATGTAATAAGGATGAGTAAGAAAGAATTTATTTAAGTTGATTTTTCTGTTTTTAGATTTACTAATGGAAAATTCGACGTAGTAGTATAAATGTGAAATTGAAACATACATAATTTTAACAATAAATTTTATTAGCCGGTGATTTTTATTATAAATCAAAATGACCGGTATATTTCGACCTCAACAAACATCATTACAATACAAAATGATTTTTATTTAATTAAAAAAAAAAATTAAAATTATAATTTTACTCATTTATCTCAAGTAAGACCACAAACATTGTTAAAAAATTTGTTTAAATCGAAGGATATCGAAGGATCTGTACGAGGAGAAACATAGAAGTTACATAAATTTATGTATTTCATTTACGATAAAAAGATAAAAAAAAAATGTTAGTGTAAATTCTGTGTATAATTAAGTAAAGTACACAAATTAAACACAATTTGCGGCCGACTATGCCCCGCTCTCCCCTATGTGTATTTAAGGAATAAATAAAATACGTCCAAAAAAATGTCGATATAAAGGAACTACACTGTAAAAAAAAGTTCATTAAATTTAATGTAATGTAATGGAAGCAAAAGTTAAGCATGTACATTAAAAAAATT
>JAXIUT010011303.1:0-24020 GCA_035586675.1 Eurytoma californica
TCTCTCTCTCTCTCTCTCTCTCTCTCTCTCTCTCTCTCTCTCTCTCTCTCTCTCTCTCTCTCTCTCTCTTTCTCCTCTTCTCTGTCTGCCTGGCTCTCTTTCGCGAATGCGCGAAGTTACCCGAGTAACTTTGCCGCGGCACACGTTTCACGCCTCAATGAGTAAGGTTTATTGATCTGCTGACGCGCTGCTCTAAAGAAAAAAAAATATAGCACCGAAATTTTCTTGAATTTGAATGCGTCCCACATTCCTCTGTGAGGCTTTTTGCGTTCCTTTATTTTGTATTTGCTTTATCTTAGAGGCAGCTGTGCGGTATTATTCTCACATTGCGAGGTGGTATTTTTTATACAGTACAATAAATTACAAAATATCTATTATACATAAGTTACATACATTTAATGACAATCTCACTATCACGAATTACAATAAAATGTAATAAAATTGTGGGTCAGAGCAAAACTCTAATTTTTCTTTATTCGGATTTATCATCTTATAACCCAAGCCGCTAGTTATTCCACAAGTCGAAGTGATAAATTTGCTAGTCAAAAAGTTTATAAAAAAAATGAAAATCGGGTAATCAATTATTTTGCAAATTATTACCAGTCAGCAACAATTTTTTATTTTACACCAACGATTTAACAATTTTTAAATTCTGCTTAGTAATCAGGTTTAGAAAAGCAGTTCCATCAGTTATTCTACTGCGAGGTAAATTAAGACATGGCTTTAACATTAACCACATTTCAGTTTATAAAAAATGTAGAATGGAAAATCGGCGGGGTACGATGAAGCAGCCGCGGTGAATGCCCGTTGTCCGTTTATTACGCGACTACTCCGCCAGTGAAGATAAACAATAGCGCCGTCGAGCTAATCCACGCATGCGCTGCGAGAGCAGCGGATCAGCCTTCGCGAACAACAAAGTTCAGGCGTAAACGTCAACGCGAAAGCCCTCCGAATCAACGAGGCCCGCTCCAGGCCCTGATCCGCTTTTAACCTCCGCGGATCACCCACACGCCGGGCCCCGAATCTACGAGAGCCCCGTTTTAGAGGGAAAACAATTTGGCTCGCGAACAGAGGCGAATCGTACCCGAATGCGCGCGCCGCGTCAAGGGCCGGGGCGCGAGCTCTGCCGCGCTGCGGCAGAAATTTTCCGGCGGCGGAGCGAGAGAGGGACCGGGCCGGAATATCGACGTTGGAAATTCTCCAGATATCGGCTGCTTCCCGCGTGTGCGCGTGGCCCGCCAGGCCAAATTTATTTCCGGTAATTTATCCGCGCGCCCGCGCATGCACCCGCGGCGATTTATTTTCGCCCGCTTTTTTTTTCGCCGCGCGCACCCCTCCCGCGCGCGAGGCACCCGCTTGGGGGGGAAGAATTCATTTGATCCTTATTTACCCGTCGACGACGTGACTCGATCGCTCCTGCCGTTAACGCCGTCCGCATTTTTATTCGCGACTTAGGGGGTGGGAGGCGCGGATTTTCGAACGGACCGCGAGAGCGACAGGAGGAAACAGCTTCTAACGAATAAACGTGCGAATGAAATATTTTTCTTTTAGATTGCCGCGATATTTTATTCCACGCCTGTAGAGGAGGAAAAACTGACGCGCGACGATGATGTATGTGCTTTTGCAAAGCATTCCGGAGCTTTATCGTAATGCTGTTAATTTTTCAATTCGATAGCAGGAACGATTGTTTAGTTTTTCGAGTGAAAATCAATAAAATTTATTTCTGTCCATTTCGATTAAATATTTTGTTTTATCAAGAATAATAAATTTTTGAATCAGAAATGTTTTTTTTTAATAATTACTAAGAAAAGTTGAGCTTTCATCATCTATGAATAATATAAATCAATTTTCAAAAAATAGTTTGAATTAATATAAAGTATTTTACGTAAATAACAAGGATTAATTTTTATTGACATAATTGTTTCTTATTTATTTAAAATAATTAATTTTTGGAGTCTACGTAATATCTAATAAGCATCCGATAAGAAAATTATATAAAAAAAGTAATTTTGGGTTACAGAAAAAGTTTAAACCCACTGGGCAAAAAACGGTACACAATTTGACTTACTACACACTAAAGTTCGAGTGATTTCGGAGAATTTATACGTGCGGTTATATAAAGTGCGATCGTACGATTATGGTAATCGAACGAGCGCGCGGCCTCGCAAGCGTTAGCGGAAAAAAAAATCGAAGATCGTTTTCTTGATTCGATGCGGCGAAAGATTGGAGTAGACCGTCACGCTCGAGGACTCTCTGTTCGCGCGAGAACTTTATTGGCTTATCGTACAACGCGAGGCGATGAAAGGTCAAGTGCTCACGGTCTTGAAGCGCCTCGCTCTTCTATTTTTGTCTTTTTTTTTATCTGTCGCGTGCCTCTCGACTTCTCGATCTGTTTCGTTGTCTGGGGCACTTATGGGTTCTTTTTATCGTTGGGTAAACCGCTCGTTAACTTTTTTTATACAGTTTTTTTAAACCGAAATTTAATATCGATTTTTTAGTTTTTTTATTTGGAGATTTCAAATCGTAGAAAGTAGAACTTAACATAGTTATTTATTTTTAAATACATGACAATTTTCTTAATAAAACTATATGATAATTTAAAAAATTAACGTTCAATTATAATCTTTGTTTAATAAGTGTAAATATGTAGAAATCCCACTATACTATTTTAAACAATGTTAGAAAATTATGACACAGAGAAATTAAGAGTAAAACAGGATACATTTTCTTCAACATTTATTATTCGTGTAAAATGCAATTACTGATGTGATTTAGGAAATGGATAGTGATTTTAGTTTGCTTTACATAAATTTTGACTAATTCATTTTAGGACAGTAACAATTATAAGTAAGAAATAAAAATGCCTTCACACGGTGGTACCTTATAATAATTGATAATCCACACAATTGTTACAGTTTTTTAATAATTTTAAATAAAACTATTAAAGCATGTATGAGTCATTCTCGACATTAATCAAAGATCAATCGTGATATAAAAATGAATACCAAAATTATTAATTAATTTAGCAGTTGGCGATCAAATTTCAATCAGCCTCAAAAGCAACAAGCAAAAAATTTGATTCACCATATTTGATTAATGGAGCGAAAAAGGAAGAAAATTAATTAAATAAAAATTTAATTCCCTTACTTTTGCCCTACACGGTGCGCCGATTTTTTCGCTCGCTGTAAAGTTCAACTAGAATTTAATATCGCGCGCTCGCCGCCAAAACAAATCTCGTCGCGCGCAATTTTCCGCCGAATTTCGAACGGCGCCGCGCGACAGACCGACGTAAAACACAGAAGGCGAGAGGGGAAAAAAATGTCGCGCGCGCGCTGCCGGCTGAAATTTTATTCAATGGAGTGCTGCGCGAACACAACACCCGGAGAGCGAGCGCGCGCGCGGCAGTTATTGTGGACTTTTCGCCGACTGTCGCGCCGGATAAATTTGATTATCGCGAGCGACCGTCCGGGCTCTTCGTTAAAAAAGAAAAAAAAGGATCGACCTCCCGCTTTTTTCTCCTTCGATCCGGGTGTCCGCGTCATCTTTCTCCCGGCCTCGCACTGGGCGGAATGAGAAAATTCGCCGAGCCGACAAATCGACGCTGCCCCCAAACGAGATATCGACGTTCGCATTTGACGTATCGATCGGCCGTTACTTTGCCGGCGTGTCGTCCTTTTCTTTTTCAAACGAGCGACATTTTTGTTTTTCATTACCCCTTCGATGAAAAAAGGAATGAATAAACAACAGCTGTCGCTTTGTACAATATGCACTTGCGATCGACAATCGCTGACAAAACAAGCGCTCGATCGAGTCGAGATTCGAAGGGGGTGTGCAGGGTACTCGGAGTACGGAAGGGCGAATTAACCGGAGGGAATTGAATTCGTGCTCCGCGCGACATATCGGCCGAGCGCACGCGACGACGATTGCACACGTTGTGTTTTTTTCCCCTCGTTGATCATTCGCGTGCCGCCCGGGGGCCTCCGGCCGTAGGGATATATCGCTTGCGGCCTTTCTCATGCTTTCGAGAGGGGAGAGGGTATATATCGACAGCCAAGGGAAAAGAGAATTTCGCCGAGGGATCGAGCTGACCGTCGGTTTGGTCCGGCGTATATTGAGCCATTGTTTGCGCGGATAAAGCCGCTGGCAATTGCCTCGCGCCGCTGTTTCGTCAAAGTCACGAGGTAAAGAAGTTATAGGCGCGGATTAGAGTATTGTGATCCGGTCGACCGCCGTGTTTGCGTCGAGTTTAAGCTCTGCGTGTTAGACTGGGGCACGTGGTAGTTACTTTTGTTTTGCTTCGCCCGGGTTTCACTTGCCGTGGCTTGATTTGAAATTTCTTAACCGCAGGGAAGTTACTTATTTTTTTATTAAATGTAGAGTTGTACAGAAAAGGAGAATTAGAGAAGTCTAAAAAAAATTCAAAAACAAGACAGGTATTGTATTAAAAGAAATGGTAAATAACATTTGCGCCGATATGCTTAAGTAGAAACAGACGGATTATGCAAGACCTACCTTTGGAGTACATTTTTCGCTTATATCATAATAGACTAAGATATTAGAAAGAAAATTTGTTGACTCAAAATGGGACAGGCATTATGAATAAACAATAATGGTACCGACTATGACTCATGTATCACAAGTAGAAACAGACAAGATATACAAGACTTAAATCTGAAATAAAGTTTTTTTCAAATATGTTTATCAGTACCATGTAAATTTTTATCAGTTTTATCAGGAAAAATAGTTGAAATAAATTTGAAAATGCGAGACAAAACTTATATTAAAAAAGTACCATAGATTTATCCTCTGTATTTCATGCGCGCAAGTAGTCATATACGAGTTGTGTAAGACTAAAATCTAAGCCTGAAATCATTTTTCCCAAGAATATTATTCCCAATTTAAGTCTTACATAACTCGTCTGTTTCTACTTACACACATCAAACGTTACAATCAATTTGTTTGCACAGTTCCCGTATCGTTCACATTTTTTAACGAAATATCTTTTACAGACAAAACTCCAGTAATCTTTGTATTCTTTTTTAATTCTAAATTCTAATATGCGAATTGATTAAATAAAAATTGTTTTTTGATAAATATAAAGTAAAGTGAAATAAATTTTTCACAGGTGTTAATACGTAAAATAATTTAATGAAAAAAGTAGCTCAACAAATTAATATTAATTAGTTCTAATACAATACGGTAAATTTGTATTAAAAAGGGCAATTTTATTAATTTTATTCTTGCGCAAAATTGCGGAATGCAGCATTTAAGCTGTTAAAGTCTTTGTGCAGCTTGAAGTAAAATAATACGCTGCTGCATTTTCAGAACAACTCTTTCATACAAATTACAATAATTACGTTTTTTAACAGCTTTGAAAGTTTTATAATTGTTCTCTGTAAGTATTTTCATAAAACTGAATTACCGAGAATTCTAAAGTAAGGAAGCAAAAGCAATTTTTTAAATCAGGACACGGGACACGTGGCACTCAAGTATTATTATTGCTGTTAAAGAAATAGAAAAAATTAATTATTCTGCTGAGTAAAAAGTGACGATATATAACATTCTTTTTATTTTTCAATTATTTATATATAAATCGTGCCCACGGAAAATCAAGTCACAAATAAATTCCTTCGGTTTCCTCTATTGTTTGATGTCTACGAGAAGCATGTATTCGAAATCGAGCCAACAAATCGAGCGACAATAAATCAGCATCAATTTTCTCCGCTCAAGTCTCGGCCCCTCGCCAAGGTGATAATTAAGCAGCAGTCGAATTGATCAGCTGTGACGCGACCGCGACGAGCGGACGGAAAATAACGATGACACTGTCAGCTGTCTCTTCTTTTTAGTCCGCGACACGGCGTCACAGGCGGATAGGGCCGCGGAAATTTGACGTATGAAATACCGCGCGCCGCGACTTGTCAAAGTGCGCGACTGCGGTCGGCGAAAAAAACGGAAGTCAGGTCGAGGATGACACTGCGGCCCGACGCGGATGCTGAAATTTTTCCATTAAAACAATGTGACATTTTTGTTAATTTTATTAGCAAATGTTTTCGGAGGAAGAATAGATTTATTTTTATAGTTGCTTAGCAGTTTGAAGTGGGGACACTGTTTTTAATACAAATAATTGAAAAGTATTTTTTTCGATCTTACATAAAAATGTATTATCGTTTAATCTGTTTGTATATTACATCTGCATAAGCTTGAATTTAAATAACTTATTAATTACTCATTTTATATTGAAATCACGAAAATTTGAAAGCGAGATGTTTCGTTCTGCAGAAGAGGATTGATATTTTTAATTCATTATTAATATTATTATGTAAGGTAATTTATAATGCTTTTATGGTGCTTAAGAGTATCAATTAATACTTAATTTGGCAGTATGAAATGGTAGTTAATGTAATCTGATTATATTTTAAAGCTTAAAAAACCTTAATACTCATACATTGGTCAAAGCTTACATTACAATAAATCATATTATTATTTCAATTAATATTATTATTGACGATGTTTTTTTATTTTGCAGGTTAGTCGAGATAGTCAACATCTACTACCGTATGTAAGTGTACATAAATTTTATTTCATACAATTATTCCTACTAGATTATATCAATATCCCTAAATAAAAAGGCACCTTTCTTTTTTCTACAATTATAAAAAAAGTACTTTTGCAAAATTTGCCTTTTTCATAATAAAATTCCAAAAAGCTTTTTTTCACGGAAATCTTTAGAATCACGGTGACAGAATCTCCTGAAATGTAATTTTTTTCGGGGGAATCCATGAAACTTGCAGTTTTTTCGGCAGGGACGGTGACATTATGTGCGTCATTACGTTTCAACGAAGAACATTTCTTTTCAATGTGTAAAGCACGATTCAGTATCACTTAGAATAGTGGTTCATCCGGCCATTCGCTAAATTAAATGGCAGTCTCGGAGGCAATAAAAGCCTTCGAACACCATACGTAAAAGGCCATAAAATTAAGAAATAGGTAATCCCTCGATCTCCCCATAAAACTAAACATGCGCTCGGCTCGTAAACGCAGAAAAGATCGCGAAACATAGGAACCGAAAAGCAGCCCCGGCATCCCCGTATTCACAGGTCATTAGCCACAACAGCAAAGTGTTTCCAGAATATCGACAAAAAACGTCACAGTCTCCGACGCAAAAAGAAACTACACTCCATAACAGGCCCGCTATCGCATCGCGGCATCTTTCCGTCTCATCTGCGATAAAGTAGCGAACGAATACCGGGCGATAAATCGTCGGATGCTTCTATACCAGCTGTTTAGTAATGCCGAGCGTCATTTGCATTTAGCCGTGCATTGTTGCGCCCGCGCGCTGCCGCCAGTGGCGCGAGTCAACGCTCGGCCGGGCGAAAGTAACGCGTCGGGAGGTTACACCCCCCTTTTTTTTTATTTTTCATTGCTTGCACTGAATTGGCGTAATTAGCGCGATGAGTATGTCTGGATTTATCTGCGACGAGAGAGGCGGGCAATTGAAAAATTGAACCGGATTCGAACGCAGCGGCGCATTTTAAATTGTCGTAAATTAGTGAGCGGTTGTAACTTCGCCTGGATTTTCATACATTTTTAACGCGAGGGGGGGATTCGTTAAAAATAAAGGTAAAAGAATAAAACGGGTATTGCCGGATGAGTTGACGTTACGGTAGGCGCGGATGCGATATTTCATAGAAAATCCTTTTTTAATTTGTGTAATTGTTGAAAAATTAAGCCTGCTGTTTTTTGGTATAATACACAATGATTTAATTATAACAATGAATACACGTAAATGAAATTTATTTATTATTTGAAATAACATTATTAATGGATTCGGAGGTTAGTAGTACCGAGCGACAAGGCGGAATGAAAAATTACCGGGATTAGCGTTACCTTGTGGACCGGTATGATGGCGAGAGTCAACTTCAAGATTTGCTAAATCCGCCTGGGAAATCCGAAAACCCGTACACTCCCTTTCAGGGTTTGCTGATCCCGCATGTACGAGGTGGTCGCAAAACAATCCCGCATGCGACGAATTTCCAGCGGCAAAAAATCACGCGATTTTTCTTCACTCACTCAATAATTAAACAGTTTTTTTTTTGTTAAAATCAAATAAATACTATTAAATAAACTTCTATTAAATAAACAAAATGATATTTCGACTTATATACTTAAAATATACTTCGACTTATGGCGTAATAAAAATAAATCTAGCAAAATGCAGCGCGCGCAAAACAAGTAAATAAATTAAATTTTGTCGCAAATAAACGTTAGCGAAACTAGAGAGCGGGGAGATGTAACGATCCATTAAGCGTAAAAAAAAAAAAAAATTTCGTAAGCTTTTTCCACGTTCGTAGAGATTTTCGGTCGTTTTGAGTCCATCGCCCAAAAAAAGGTTAGCACACCGAGGGGGAGCCGGCGGATCCTGAGGGCAGCGGAATATCTCCCACGTGTGCACGCGCGTTCGTGCGTGGGCGGCCCGTGAGTCTTTGTACAGACGCCGCGTCTTTACGCGCGACCACCCACCAGAGGAGGGAGGGAGAAATGTCGCGCGAATAACGGCGCGTTTATACCTTCTTGATTTTTTTTATCTGTCCGAGTAAGCGGATAAAACGGCGATGCGAAGGGATTTTCATTAAGCACATCGTCGAGATTTCGAGATCTTTAGCTCGCACACTTCCCTTTTTTTTGCTCGCGTTTATTTTTAATGAAACTTAAGGTGGCTCCTGTAATTTTCACGGTGCTAATGGGATCTTTGAGAGCTTCTAAATTTTTATTGAAATATATCAATAAAAAGTATTTTATATAAAAATTCGCTGTTTTTTTTTTAAAAAAAGCTCGCAAACGTGTGCACGGGTGAAACAATGAGCTTTTTATGAAATAAATTTAAAAAAATCGAAAATTAAAGCAAATTATTGCAAACAAAATTACTTATGAGAGAAAATAGCTTTCGTAGCGTTCATTTATGCAAACTAGGCTAGACGGATAAGCAAAGGAATGTATTTTTACGAAAGGAACGCGACGCCTAGAAAAAGCTATTTGTCCAATGAACAGGATAACGAGTCGCGCAAAGCGATTAAGCGGAAACTAGGAATAAGTCGAGGATAGGTGGAGGGAATAAAGGGAGAAGGCGCGAGTTATAAAAAAAGAGAGAAGGACGGAGAAAGAGAGAGGGAGAAGTGAATGAATGGGCAAAAAGTGGGCACTTCGGCGCGACGAGAAGCGCGCGCGCGCACTCCGAACAATAAAAGACATTAGAGGAGAGAAAATAGCAGCGAAAAGGGCAGAAATATCCCCGGAGCGGAGGAGACGGAGACGGACGCGCATGCACGCGCGCGTGCGGCGAAAAAGCCCCGGGAGCGCGAGCGCGCGGGGGGAGGGAGGCGCCGCAGAGCGGAGGCGCGCGCGCAGACAGGGCGGAAGAATCTCTTCACACCTCGTCGCGTTTACATCGTTACATAATGTTGGCAGAGGCTCTGCCAGTATTACTGCCGGCCCCGTGAGCAAACCTTTGCCCGCGTTTCAGCTGCCAGCAGCCTGCGCGGGTATGCGCTAAAGCTGCGGGGGAGGAAGGGGTGCCTGGATATATTGTCCGGAGTGGAGGAAACGCCGGAGGGGGGGGGGCAGGGGGTGGGCGGGAGATAAAGAGACGGGGAGAGGCGGCGGCAACAGACAGGAAGGAACAAAAAGATACCGAGCGTGCAGTATAAAAATACTATTAAGCGCTGTAAAATTAGGACCTCAAAAGCCTCTTCCGAGATGAATTCTGGTCTTTCGTTAAAAGTCGACCCTCGCCGTTCGGACTCCTCTCTTCTTCTTCTTTTTGTATCTACCTTCGTCCCTGCCTTTTTTCTTTCCGCTTCTTTCGCCCTTTCAATGGGCCGATTAAGCACGGTTTAATGCACTTTGAAATTTTTATGAACCACCGGTAAACCTTCTGCTTGTCCGTTGCTGCAGAATCACCAATTGCACTGGTTCATTAAAACGTTTGTTGCACTTTAGCGTTGCCGTAGAGACGATGTCGTATTTTTTTCTATTTTAACTTATTTAACAAAGTACGCGGATAATTTTGTAAGCAGTATTTGCAAAGCTGTTCACTTCGCATTTTAAATAAGCCACCTGCAGTTTTGTGTATTAATAGAAGCGCACTTTATGTGGGCGCACGGGCATTATTGAAAAACAATTACCTGTGGCTGTGCATTTTTTATGCCGCCTATAATTTGCCAAGCGCAATTTTAGACATTTCTCTGTCAGTCCGGAAGAATCGAGGCGCGATAAACGTTAGTACACAGCCGACCGCTAACTGCTCAACTTTAAACGGTCAGCATGGAATTGAAAAGAGTCTTATGCACGATCGCAATGGTCGTTCTCCTCTCACTGCAGCGTAAGAACTATTTCAAATTCAAATCATGAGATTTCTTTTTTCAACAAATTTCCCTCTTTTTATTGCAGTGGTGCTCGCCGAGTACTGCATTGAGGAGTGGTGCTGCACGAATGGCGGCCTTGGTTGTCAGTACTGGAATGGTACCTTGTGCAATTGTAAAGAGAATGACACGGCGAAACCTCAGGCATAATTGAGTTGATCAAATTCAGTTAATTAAGGATACGATGCACGCGATTCAGAATTAATAAATGCTTGTTGCACAAAACAACGACAAATATCGCTTCGTCGTTGATTATTCTATAATATTCTTTCGAAATAATTTTCCTAAAACTAGGTGACAAGTTCGAAAGAGATGCTTAATTACTGGCTAATTCGAAAATACGAACAAAATGAAATTAATTAAATGTTTTTCCTCGAATTAATAAAGCACTGTTATATTCACTCCTCGGCCAACTTTTCATTTTACCGGTCAAACGGTAAATCCCACCTTCCCCCAAGGGTAGCGTAGCACCGATTCCTCCTTAATCCCCGGCGAAGCGAAAGCTCCATAATAATTAATCGTCCAATTAATTCGCCGACAATTAATTTAGCCGGCGGCCTTAAGGAGCCCCATGCTAATTGCCCGACGGGCCGCGCGGCGCTCACTTTTTTCACCCCCGGTCCACGTAAAATAAGCTGACGCTGAAAAATAGAGAGCATTTCTTTCCGCCTCTTCTCGCTTTTCGCCGCGGTATATACGGGCGCGAACGAAACACGAGCCAACGGGCCATTCGTTCGAGACGCGGACGCGAGATGCACAGCGAAAGCGAGCACTCCCCTCCCGCCGCTGCGTCTATAAACGTAAATACGTTTACGGCGGCAAGACTCGTTTACGGTATTTTTTTGTGCCTCCTTCCCGGAGCACCGCAACGGCGCGTCTACCGTACGTCTTACTCATTTAATATCGGTCTGTTTGCGCTGCCGCCGGTTTGTATATTTTGCGAGAGTCGTCTCGTCGTACTCGGCGCGCGTTTTTTTTTCTTTTCGGCCTCGAGTTCCTCTTTATTTTTCGGGGCGCTTTACGGCGCGCGAGAGCGAATCCCTCCGACTATGACTCCGCGAGAGGGGATCTGACAGTTTTACAAGAAGGGAAGTGGATTCGTAAACATGTTTATGGTATTGGCCGAGAAACGCCGCTGCGGTTGTCGATACTCGATGCCGCGGAGGTATAAACTGCCGACGAATGCCTGCACATGTTGCGGCTTTAAAGGCTTTATTTTTACGGTGTTTTTTATTACATTTTAATGGTCCCGAAATAATACTTTTTTATTTATGTACATGGTGTTATTTATTTCTATTTCTGTAAGTGATATTAGAAAAGTTCATTTTAAATTTTGTTCACTAGGAGAGTATCAGAATTCCGGATTAAGGATTAGAATACTATTATATACTTGCTAGAATATAAACTATTAATGGAGTCTAAAATTTTGGCTTCCTACATTTTTGTACATAAGAAAACATATCCTGCAGCTTCGATAAAATTCGTTATCCGAAGTTCTAGGGCTCTCCTCATTAATCGATGACAGAATATTTGTCACTTGCCACCATTAAAATTCTTTAAGAGCTGCCTCCGAAATTTACCTATTTTTTAGTAGCTAGAAAGGCGGTTGTTAGTTGTTGACCTATAAAATTCACAATCTTATAAAAGATTGTGAAAACTCTTGTATCGGTTATTCTTTATACGTGCAGTAGATACAGACGGACATGGACAGACCATCTTAATTAATAATTGATTTTGCTTTCTTTTAATTAGAGATATAATTTAATTCAAATTTCTGATTTTTCATTAAATTCTTAATATTTTCATACATTAAATAATAGTAAAAATTGTATAAGTGTATAAGTTAAATTATTTTTATTATAACCCCGTACCGAGCTTGTTTCTCGACTCATTGTTCTTTTTTACAAAAAGATCTGCTTTTTAATCTTCACTGACGTGTTACTTCATTATAGTTTTAAATTAAATTTTCATTCAAAATAACAAGTTTCCTTTTGATTTTAAAACATGAAAATTTTAAAATATTAAATACAAGATTGAATGTTAAATTATTTAAAGTTCATTTTCAAAAAAACTGCAATTTTTTAAACGAAGCTAATAAAACATTAATGGATAAACAACGTCAACTGCATTTATTAACACGGCGTCTCACAAGTGCAGTAAAAAAAACCTCTGCGACCAAAGAATTTAAAAATATTCCACCGGACTCCCATATAGGCGAGCCAATTCCCTCGAAATGAATGTCAGCCGATCAATAGGTCACTTGACTATGCCATCGGCAAACAATCGAAAACCGTAATAAGTGGCGCAGAAACATTTAAAGTGCATCGCGTCGGTGACTTAGCGACGAGAATAGAACGGGACGGGCGCGCGCGCGCGCGAACGCGCTCGTCGCCGCGGCGTTATACTCGATATCGATTGTAAGCCGAGAGCTGGGCGCGCAAGTGGATACGCCGCTCGCTTTAAAGCGCACCTCTTCCCGGGGCTTCGGCGGTCGCTCGCAGCGGCAATACGCAGCCCGGAGGTTTAAATAAAAAAGAAAACGAAAGAGCCCAAGAAGCGGGAAAGCGGATCGCCGGGCGGAATAAAAACGACGCCGCTGGTGTACATTTCGGAGGCTATGCAAAAAGAGAGGGTCGGCTACGCGCCTCGGGCTTTTGTCGTTCTCCCGCGGTTCCGAGTCCTGTAACGTAAATGATAATGCAGCCCCCCGCGGGCGAAATAATCTGAATGCAGGGCCGAGTCGCTTCAGCAGCCGCGCGCGCAAAAAAGGGGTAGGTAAACAAACGCCGGCCCGGCCAAGACGTTTCTTCTTCCTTTTGCGGCGGCGATATTTAAATGCGCGCGGATGCGTAGCGCTGCTTAATGCATGTTATGGAAAATGACGAAAAAAGTATCGCGCGAGTTGGTTTAAGCCGCGTATGGGAGATAAGCTGCTTTTCGTGATTAGCATGTATTATTTGTGTTTCCTCATAGGTAGTTTTGATTATATATTTATAAAAATACTTCACTAAATATAGCAATAATTGACAGTCGCACATGCTAATGCATACTTAATTTCGTTTACATTTACTTACATGTATTTATAATAAATCACTGTATTTTAAAGTAAATAAAATAAATAAATAAAAATAAAATAAATAAATGAAAAATGTTTTGTTTTAGAAAACATTACTATATCGTTTTATGCAATATTTATGAACTCGCTTGAAAAATAACAGTCCTAATTTGATGAAATTGTTTTCTCTTTCCTTCGCTGTATCCACTCCCAATCAATCAAATAAATCCTTCATCAATTTCGTTCGACGCGCGGAAAGTTATTAATCAGCATTAAATAAAATAATACGCGCGCAAATCAAACCTTTAAAAAAGAGTACACCATAACTCTTCCCCGAATTAATCGACCATTTGTCCGCTACGGATTATTAGAAGACCAAGTCTCTGGCACATCTCTAGAAACCGATCCAGCACAACGGAAAATAAAGGGGTAAGAAAAATCCGAGCAACAAGAAGGCCGACGAGTGTCCCGGAGTCGTGTCCGACGGCTCGTAAAAAAAAGAGACACGGAGGAAAACGACGAAATACACGAGGGAGGGAGACGAAAGGAGGAGGAGAAAATCGCGAGTTCCGGGTAATGCGGATGACACCCACGCTCTGGCCTTGGGGACGAATCGATACCGGCCGCGGCGAGGATTTGCAGCTGCCCGACCGCATCTCCACCGGGGAGACGCTATTTATTGGCCGATTAAACTCGAGAGCAAACGAAGAATAATGTCGTGTCGACTTTGCGAGCCATCGTAAACAGGCTAATGTTCCGCGGAGGGGCCGGGGGAGTGGATGCGGCTCCGCGGGAACGACCGGGAGCTTTTACGAGGCTGCGCCTGCTCGTGATGAGAAATTAAAGAGCCTGATTTTTTTATCAACGTCCGGAGGAGGGGAGACGCCGCTGCGGCGAATCACTGATAATATCTTCCGATCATTCGACCTTATTGGGGGTAATTAATAGATGTGTGCTTGCGCGATGTGTGCGTACGTTTTTTTCCCGTCGAAGGACTGCGAGGGGTACGGTGAAATTAATGCGCTGATGATATTTAGAAAAGACATACTTTCTCGTTTGTTCAATAAAGCTGTCCGAGTGAACGGGCCTTTTTTGCTGTCGTTGCGTCATTTATATGAAGGCAAAATAGGCGGAATTGAGAATTGTGGTTTATTTATACCGGGGCTTAATAATTGATTTTAATCAAGCCGCTGCGCTTTTACGAGGCTTTTATTTACATATTAAAAAGGGTCGGTGTTGTGATCTTGAAAAATAGATTCACACCGTACTTTGCCATAAAATTTGCATAAACGAGGAAATTGGTCGTGCTACGTCCGTTTCAACAAAGTGAAAAGGCTATCTATTCGAACATATTTCGAAGCGCAGTCAGCGTGAATTAGTTTGATCAAAATTATGAGTTGTAAACTAGTGTATACTTGTTCAGAAAATTAATTTTCCACCTAATTATATTGAATGGACAATGTAATGAGGATACGCCGGGGCGAAACGAGTAGTATCTTTCATTAAAGTTTCACAATACATTAACGTAACTGTTTGATAAACAAAACGCAAGTGTGCGAAGTGAATAGGGTAATAAAAGTTTCTAATGAAATTTTAGAGGCACGGACCGTGCATTTTGCTGACGATGCACAATTACAGACTAATGAATCTAAAATGCTTTGCTCTTTGAAATATCATCTCCTAAAGTTAAACTTCCCAAAGATTTTCGCGATTATTTTAATGAATAACCCTGAAGATTGTTTATGTAACTCTACGTAGAAAATAGTAATTTTATAATTTAGAAGCAAATTTAAGTTGCTATAAGTATGTTAAATTACTTTGGTTGTTGAAAAATGTTAAAAAATATTACTGAGTATAAAATAGTCTTCGTAATTTTTCTAAACATAGAAAACAAAAATAAAAAGAAGTGATATGATAAAGTGAGTATTACCAGCAACAAGTACACTAAAACCGCTGACAAATTGACCAAATATCTAGTAAAAAAATGTAGATATCATGTCATAAAAGGACTTACGGTAGGAAATGTAATAATATTTCACGACATCAGCTGCAAATCCAATATCGAACAAACACCGCTCGTACGAGTCCATACCGACCCCACGAAAAAAAAGAAAGAAAGCAAGCAAAAAAAATCAATAAAGTTAACGTAATAATAAGTTAACGGTCTGTCGTGGCGGGCATCGGCCTACTCATAAATACGACACTCGCAAAATCGCATTACACTTCCCGACTAGGAGCAATTTGTCCGGGATCGCCGTAAGCGACGAATTAAGTTAGCCGCGGAGCTTTAGCGCCGGTGACATTGACACGATCGAATGAAACAAAAACGGCCCCGTCAATTCCATCGGGCGCTCGCTCGCGCGCGACCCCGGCGCGTTCGAGCCGCAATCGATATTAATTCAGCGAAAAAGCCGATTAAGGTCGCGCCGACGACGTTATTATCTTCGCTTTGATATCCGTTCCAGCGCGGCGCGCGGTAATAAAGTTTCGCTCTCTCGAGTGTCTGTTGTGATCTCACGGCCATTTGAACACGTCAACTGCCTTCGGTGACGGCGAAGATACGATGCGCCCGACTAGATATTCAATACAGTCGAGTTTCCGATTCGACGGAGGAACTGCGCGGTCCGATACAGTGCCAAAACTGCTGCCCGGCCTTTTCAACGAATTTACGTCAGTCGTTTCTTTTTATCGTGCCGTCCGTGCCTCGTTTTTATTAATCTCGGAGTTGCGCCGACGGGCGGTTTTATTGCGGGAATTTTCTTGATAAAATAACAAAATTTAATGCCCCGGGAATTTTTTTAATTACAAGAGAAGCCACTTGGAAAGAGGGCGTGGAAGATACTTTTTTTTACGTCGGATGAAAGCGAAGAATCAAATTAGTCAAATTAATTTGTTCGTTAAGTATTCCGAAGTACAAAGTTTCGTCGCCTTTCTTTTATCAGTGTTTTTTTATGTTAATGCGAACTTCCAAGACATGCTGATTAGTTCGGGGTAAATAAGCAAGTGTTTATTGTGGAGCTAAAGAATCGAGCAAGTTTATTAATTATACGATTTCTCGTTGCACTTTTTTAAGGATTTCTAAAATTCGTCTCGTTTTATGTTGAAAAAGGAAAATCCTTAAAGAAAGTGGCTCCATCATCGGAACTTTAGAAAGTTTAGATGCTAACGACGGCAAAAAAGTCTAATTAAACGTTTTTCCAGTGGCAATTTCCCACAATCTCTGAACGTCAAGCGCAAAGAAATCGAAAGAAGGGACCGTGCCAGAAAGAAATTAAGAAGCCCACGCTCAGCTCAATTACGATGGTAAAAAGAAAAATTAAGGAAGAAATATCAAAAAGCGATTGGACGTTGTTAACTAACTTTAAGTAAAATTTTTTTCTTTAAAAATACTGCTTTACTTTTTTACAGCTTTTCTTCTTATTAAAAATACTTGCTTTCAATTTAAAAACTTCGTTATATCGTTGATTATTTTCATTAATCTAACGAGCTTTTAATACAATTTAAAATAGATTACATTTTGTTTATCCTCTTTAATTTACTTTAAATTATTAAATTACATGTATAAGTGCAGTTGAAACGTGCATTAAAATTCCTGATCTTTTAACGGTGCTGCATTTAAATACAATTTACCATTTTATACCCGAACAACGCCAATCGCATTATGTGCACTGTTTTTCGACATTTGCAAACTCGTGTAAAATTAGTTCAACGAGGATTGCTCCTATTATTCCGGTGTCACTGAGTCACTCGCAGATCCATTAAAATCTCGAAAAAAACTAAAAAAGATTTGTACACAGACTCCTCTGAATTTCCAACTCGTATCACGCGATCCGTCGAAAGGTTCCTTTCGAAAAGAAGCCGGGCAAAGCGAGCTTCCGAAACTCGGGAAGGAAGGTCGGAGAGGTGGGATCCTGCGGATGCATTCAGCAGCGGCCCAGTCGCGTCTGTCACTGGGGAGTGGGGCATGCGTTCGCGTGAAAAATTGAAGCGCGAACGGCCGGCACGTCGAGCGAAATGGCAGCCGGCGAGAGCAAAAGAGAGAGAGAGAGAGAGTGCGAGAGGGAGAAAAAAAGGAAGGAAAACGAGTAAACAGGTAGGAGAGTGGCTTGTCCTCGCGCTACCTCGGGACCCTCTTTTGAATTTGCCAGTCCGCCGGGCGCTTGAAGAGCGAGAGCCCCTTAAAGAGTCGCTCGCGCCGAGCGGCCCCCGCGACTCGCCCGGCATTCCTCTAATTGCTTTTTAATTTTCGCCGCTCCCGCGCAGCACCCCGGGAGAGGAGGCAGCGAGAGATGAAAAATTGAGGCGCTGCCCTTCTGCCACGCTTCGCGGGCTTCGATTAATGACGCTGATTATATTTTGGAGGATATTTCTTTTCCTTTGCGTTTTTTTAACTACGGGAGCTGAAACAGTTTGTTTCTGGAATTATTTAAAGATGAAAATAAGGGGATAAAAATGGAAAAAAAATGATTTAATTAAAAAACTGTCCGTTGATTTTGCAGTATCGCATTTTTGATGCTCTACATATTTCAGATGACCAAATAAATTGAATGATTTAATACTGCGTTTTATATTCCTTGTGATACTGTACCTTTCGAATTTATTATTTAAAGTCACAGTAATCTACGAGAAGAACCTATCTTTGCTACCTCTGGTATAAAAGAAAATAAACTGTTATGCAAAACGAAGTAAGAAAAGTGGAAGTCGATGATGTAAGAGCTTGGAGTCGGACAAAGTGAAACATGCACGCGGAGTGCCAGGAACGGCAGAAAAAAATAAAAATAAAAACAGAAGTCAGCCAACGGAACACGGTTCGAAAGAGAATTTTTGAAAAGTCAAGAAAATATGTACGGGTAAAGAATACGCAATATGAGCATAGCCGCGGAAAATTTTTAGCTAGCTCTTCAAAACTTTCGAAAATTTTTGTTCATATCATATCTTTTGGATCCTATGCATTTTATTGTTTATAACATATATAAGGTTTAGCCCAAGGTAGGATCTACGAAGGTAAACTTTTTCTGGATCTTCTTAAACTTTCGCTCGAGCGAAGTACGATTCTAGATCAATTTCGCTGAATATTGGGGTTTTCCAATTCCTTTCAAATGGTGTATGTGGCATATCCATTTTTTAATTTTTAAATACTGGTCTTACATAATTTTTCTTAATTTCTTTCTTGAAATTATTTTTCTGAGTTATTTTAAATGAAACTCGAAATATAACTTTAAAAAATAGGAGAAACTGATCTAAGAGCCAATTTAAAAAAGTGAGAGTGTACAGGTAGCTCCAGAAAAAGATTGCCACTAGATTCGTCTTAAGTATGTTATAAACAAAGAAATACACAAAGACCCGTAACCTGTGCTTGAGAAAAAAAGATTTCGAAACTTTTTTGACGAGTTAGCTCGAGATTTTCCGCGGTTCTGCTCATATGCGAAATGCATCAGTGGGCTGAGAAAAAGAAAGAAGGAGAGCGACAAACCGGAACAACTAGGATTTGCCGCGAGGCAAATAGAGGATGATGTCCTACTTTGCGGAGAAAAGTTGAGAAACGCGGGGTTGAAGTTCAAAATATGAAATGAGAAAATACGTATGCGGAGTTCGTTCGCAATATTAAAGTGGTTCACGGTGCAGTATTCGCAACTTTTTACAGCATCGAATTGAGCCTGCTCTTTTTATTAAATTTAATAAAATTTGTATTATTTTCATCTCGATTACACTTTCCTCTCTTGCATGCTCGATGACAAATTACGTCAATCAGAGTACTGTAAAATTAACTCATTAAAATGAATAAATAAAAATAAATAAATAGATGAGAACCTGCTTAATTTATGTTTCGCTGTATTAATTTATTAATGAAACACAATTAAATTACATTTCGAACGAATCACTCGATCTGAGCTTTCGGCGGCTAAAGCGAAAGGTCTGAAATAACGAGCCTCAACAGTGAATAAAATAAATGAGTAAAAATAAGAAAAAAGACAAGAGAGAGAAAGGGAGAGAGGACGAAAAAAATTCGCAAGGCATACATCACGTACATCGCTTAGTAAAGAGAAAAAAAAAAGTGGGGGTAAAGAAAACAAGAAGAAAAATCTCGGAGTAGATGGATTTCAGAAAAGCACGAAGCAAGGCAAAGCGCGCGCGCACGAGAGCCGGGGGGTGGGGGGGAGGGAGAGGACGTCGGCATCGGCGGCGAGAAAAAACAACTTAAGCTCAAAGTAGCCCTGTATGCGCACACAGCTCCCGGCGGTGCTCTGTCCGGCACACGTCGCTCTCTCTCTCTCTCTCTCTCTCTCTCTCTCTCTCTCTCTTGCTCTCTCGCTCTCTCTTACTCTCTCAAACCTACTTTTACCCCCTCGGCGAGTCTCCGATCCAGCGCCGGCTGAATTCAAAAGTGCCGGCGGACAGGCGTCCGGGACGGAAAAGGCGCGCACGTACTTATAATGCACGTGCTTGAATTTTAAGAAAGAGAAAATATTTGTACATTAGGTGGGGATGGAGTTCCCGGCGAGCACGCCTAATGCCCGGAAGTGAAGAATCTTTTAACACCTGGTTACCTATTTTACTGTGGAGATCTTCCTTTTTTTAATAGTGTAGAAGGGTTGTTAATTTTTTAAAGTTATTTATAATTGAGTTTACAGAGTAGATGTTGAACTTTTAAATCTTGAAGAGTGAGGTTTCAAATTAACTGCACAAATTTTTCATATGATATAAAAAATAACAAGAAGATCTCTACATTGAAATAATAGGTAGTTTTTGCAGTGATATTAACTATAGATATATATTATCATTTAAATTTAAAAGAAGAACTCCTTTAGAAAAAAAATATATATCTTACCGGGCTCGTCTGTTTCTACTTTTAAATGCATTATGTCTTTTCGATAAATATTTTTCTTATTACTAAATTATTATGCAGTCTTTACATAAATGCAGTGCGCAGTACGTAAATTAGAATTTCTTCTGTTCGATAGTCAGTGATATACGAGTGCGAGATGATATCGGTCCAAATTAGAATTACAAACCACTTTGGGATATGTCCCCTCTGGCGCTGGAGGTTTATTCGACAATACCATTTACATGTACTAAACGCTGTATCGCGTACTGATAATTTGTGGTCCTAAATTTATTCAATAAATAAATAATTTCGATGTTAAATTAGTATTACGTGCTAGCAATCTACATTTATTGTATTATTTATTTTTCAAAATTAAACATTTAATTATAACTTTGAAATATTTTCATATCTATGAACTAAATCACCTCGTACCTTTTAATTTGAAAGTAAACGCACATTGATAATTTAAATATAAACAAAGAAATTCGCAGTAAGCAACAATATTAATCGATCCATATAAACGAATAGCACGCAATAAAAGCACAAACTTAATTATGATTCATTTGCGTGCAGTCGAAACGAAGCAGCCTCAATCAAGTAAAAGCCAAATGGAAATTCATCCGAGGCAACGAAACACTTTACTTGGAAGTGACTGTAGGGTTGGGGGGGGGGGTCGTGACAGCGTGATTTGTCGCGAGCTCGATACACCCCGGGCGTCCAGGAGAGAACTAGAGAGGACTCGCCGGCGGGCGGCGTTGGAAATGCAGATCGCCTGCGGGGGAGGAAACGCCCGGCGCGTCGTGACCAGCTCTCACCTGGGCGCAAGACGCCCGGGCCGCTTATCCGCGGATTTGGAAGGAGGACTCGCGCCCGCCTCGGAGATTTATTTTACGACGTCACGCGAGCTTCGCTGGTACGTTGTTTTTTTTCTATGCTACGGACCGGAATTAGCGCTGCTTCGGCTTCCGGAAAATCTGTTGTTTTACGGTCTCCTCTTTTTTTTTTCTCGGAGGAAGGTAGATCGCGCGCGCGGAAGCGGATTATGAGACTTTTTGCAGCGCGTCCGTCTGTAATTGAAAGGCCGAGGGAGGGGGGGCGATAAAATTCGCGGGCGTGCAAGGCGATAATGACAGCCGTAAAACTGAGATACTCGGGGGCTGTTTTATCGTCGCGAATTAGTTCGCAGATTTATTTTACGAGCCGCGCGCGCTCTTAAAAGTACAAAATTTAAACCGCCCTTACGGTCTTACATCCTCTCTCCGCCCCCGCGTAATCGCGGGGTAGGCGCGGCGTCCTCGCCGGGCACAACAATGAAAATAATCACGATTACGATGGTGCGCGAGCGGCTCGAGATTCCGTGGGTGGTTGAGGCGCACTCGCTCAATTTAGCCGTCTAATTAGCCCTCGCGCGGCATCCACCGTCTTCGGAGGCGCGAGGCGCGGCGCGCGAGTGTCGAAACCGGCGCTAATTAGATCGTCGGCAAGTGCGCGCCGTCGTAGACGCGCCGCCGCACATAATGCGCCAACCACTCTTCTTTCAACGATCGCGAGCAATCGCGCTTCAAGCCTAAGTGCCGGTGCTCGAAAGGCGGCGAAGCTCGCGCTTCTAACTCTTGTCGAAGGTACGGTGGTGCGCTTAGAGCTTTTTTTTCATCGATTTGTTTATTCTTGTGCGAAACTCCGAGGTTGTTAAAACATTTTTATTGTCGTAAATTTTTTTAAACATTTTTCATCAACTTTGTGGTTTTGTTTTACGACTTTTATATTAGGAGGATGCTAATGGATGACCTTGCAATATGTTAATAGAAATCCTATAAAACTGATAAAAACATAAACAATTCATGCAAAGTAGTATTATTTCTAGAATAATTTATCTCATAATTAAAACGGAAGTTTCTTTTTATTTCCCCGGACTAATTTTTGTTTTTAAATTTATATTACATTATTTTAAGAATAAAATGAATAATTACATTATTTTAAGAATAAAATAATATTATACCAATTTTTTACCATGCAAACGTAATAAATCTATGAGAATAATTCAGGATTAATAGTACGAATTTATTATTACTAAGCAACCGAGAAAATGCAGATTTTTACGCTTCAGTGATTGTTCATTATGACTCACAGATTTTAAGATATTTATCCAGCTCAGATAATATATGCAGTAAATTTAAATCTTACGTGTATTATCCACTGCACCTATAAAAATCTCATAATATAAAATATAATGCATTGTTAAATCTAAACAATTTTATATTTTAGTTTTTTAGTTCCGTTTATCTTCTTCCCATTGATTTTAACGTGAGTATTTCGTTGTTTTTAAAAATAAAATAATGCTCCGAATTGATTACGAAGTCGCTTGATATACGTTTCAGCAACAAAGCAATATTTTCATATTCCCTCACGCCTCCTCCTCATTTTCTCTAAAGGCCCAGGGAATGCATTAATTATCTCCGTTAAAGCAAACTCGGTAATTACATGTCAAAGTAATTATCGAGTTCGCTAAGTACATTATACTTGCAAGATACGCGTAAACGTATCTGCTTTATAAAAGCGCAGTCTTTTTTCCCTACGACCGGCAAAAGAAATACTCGGTTTTAAGCCTCCTCGGCTGCCGGCGTCTCCGGCAGCGCGCGGAATCACGTACGGCTAAATTAATTTATCGCGTTATGACTCATTAGGCTCATAAGCTATTTATAAATCGCATACAATTTGAACAGTAGCTCGCATCATTAAGTACGTGCCTCGCTGGAACTCTCGAGCAAATTCCATTCTTTCGGTGCCGCTGCCTCTCGATGAAGGGCATTAATTAAACCCGTGGCGCTTCAGGGCGAGCTATGAAATTTCATAGCATGATGCTCATAAATTATGTACATTGGAATCGTCTAACATATTTGGACCGGGAGTACATTAGCTGAAACTTGTATGAAAATTTATGCAAACACGGGCTTTATGCTAAACAGGCAATAACCGATAGTTTGGAGCTCGCGCGCAATAAAGCGGCGGATGAAAATTCGCCGATCTCCATTTTTACTTCGGCTCTCCACGCGATCACTCGTACGTCATCGAGCGCCGAATCTCCACTTTTGTCCGAGAGGCAATCGCTTTGAAACCGGCGCTCATCTCCGTTATCTCGAAAATAAAAATTCGACCGCCATGTACTTTGCATAGGCTGTCCGTTTCGGACGGCAGCCGCGATTATTATTCCCCGTGAGGAATGAGGCTGCGCACACTCGGTGTGTATTTGCGGTAACAAGGCGTCGGAGTTTGAGATTCACCCCGGCCGCGTCTCGCGCGGATGTACCGACCTCCTCCTCTTGGCCCACATCCCCGTACAGCCTAGAGTCGTGCTTGCGCATGTGATGGAGGGCACGTCGAATCGTGCGCTCGGAAAAGCATTCCGACGCACTAGTGAGTTTTAACGAAGGTGGCGTAGGCGTGTGCACTGTACGGTGTGATGTTAGAGCTAACGATGACAGAGCAGTCGACTGATTCTGCGTAAAGTTTTTCGTTTTTATTTTTATTAACTATGGCAGCGGCTCGTTCGATTTCCACAGTGCCTCGTAAAAATTCTAAAAGTTCTTCGGCTATGTTTGTTTGGAATGTGTAGCTTCGAAAGTTATTGACAAACGAATAGCATACACTTTTAAAATTTTAAGATAGATATTGGTCAAGCATCACTAATTAGCTAAGGTGAATTTTATTATTTTAAAATTGA